>DWDW01002124.1:0-10595 GCA_018245635.1 Mimoniades versicolor eupheme | reverse complement strand
TATAAAGGTTACACATTCAAGTGATGTGTTTACGAATATGGAGTTTATGGATTTCTTTCGCCGCTTCTTCTCCATAGCGAGGCATCTTCCGAAGCGGTGGTAGCATCATTTTGACGTACAAAAGCTGTTCTAATGAACCAATTTTGAACAAATGAGATTTGAATTTGAACAAATCTTATATAGCTACGTTCATTTAGTGATTCGACTTCGAGTAATTGTTTTTTTTTTTAAACAGTTTGTAACAAACACCGCGAATCTCAATTCACTTCGGGAACGATATCTTTCATGACGCGTGGGAAGCGTGGCCCGGTTCGTGACCGCGCTGAAATGCAACGTGGTTATCGGCAAATAAGTTACCTCGACATACTTCAAAGGATTCCCCGTGTACACGTCGAGAAGAATTTTATTTCGATTCAAAGTTCCTAGGAGCCTGTCTTTGACTGCCAGGAACGTATCACAGAATGTATTTGAAAAAACTTCAGCGTACATGTGCAGCGTTGACAGTGATATTTCAGCTGCATGTGTAATAAATACACTGTAATGTATTCTTGTATGAATATAAACCATAAATTATCGTCACGCCTCTGATCCCCGAAAAGATAGACAGAGGAGTGTAGTACACTCCCATGTTTCACCAGTTACGTTTACGTCCCACTATGGAATAGGTGGTGAGGCTATTGGCATACACCGGCCCCAAATCTGGTCACAGAGTCACTAATAGAAATTTTAAGTTAGAAAACCCAATAGCATTTGACCCGGGAATTGAACCCGGTACCTCGACCAACAATCGAGCTCCCAATCATTCGACCAACGAGGCGGTCAAATTAATTTATTGTATTTATTGGTTTTTCGTGTCGCAACTCTAACATGTCGGCACCGTTGGAATGTAATTACGATGAAATACGTACCTACTTCATGAGACTGAATAATTTGTAAATTATTCACAGTCTCACTGTATTCTTGTATTTCTATATTCTTGCTTATGGTCGATACAGAAACTTGCAATACAATAACATTGTGCCGGACCCTGTTCAAGAAGTATTTATTACAATTCTGCTGGGATCATTCTAATTGTTTACTCACTCATTACAGCTATGTGTAATAAAATAGATTTGTTTTATTTGAAAATTGGTGAATACAAGAGGGCCATAAAGCAGGCGATAAAAGATAGCGAGTGCGAATGCTTATTTTGTCTGATTATGTTTTGTTTTGTTTTTAGTTTTAAACAAGCTAAAATGTGTAGCTAATATTGCTCAAAAATTTGGATGCACCTAACCTAACTGTATGAGTGAGCAGTGGAAACTTTGTTGATGGATGTACAAAATTCCGATGTAGTAAATTTAATGTATTACCATATTGTTTGTTTCCTAAATAAAAATAAAATAAAAATAAATAAAAACTTCGTTATTTTTGGTGAAACTTTTATTTTATGGCCGTGTATTATATTTTCCGCCTACCTCATTGGGTATTATAGGCGTGATATTACGAATTTCTTACTATATTACATTGTTTACTTTGATTAGAACCGCCAGTTCACGGTTTCATTATTTACACGATTAACTGACCACATTAAGTTCAATTACATTATCACCTGAATAAATATATACGTACCTACGTTCAATTTTTTCATGTGAAAACCGTGTTCCGAAATTAAAATACAGTTCAAAAGAACGCTTCGCTCTTCACATCGAATTCGGGGGACTTAGATGATTGAAAGATTCGAGTGGCAGACTGAAAGCAATAAAGCGTTATTGGAAATAAAAAAAAAGTAAACGGTGAGCTTTCACCAAAGCAATACTGGGATATTTGTTGGTGATCGAATTTGAAATGGATGTGAGGGTGAGATTTTGATGTTTCGATTTTTGAGATTTACATAATTGGTATGTTTATTTGCGCTATACATATTTAGTTAAATCTTTTCAGGGGTAAATACAGGGTGACTTTAATTAATTCTATTTGGGGGTTCTCGTTTCGTCTAATGTTTTTAAAATTTTCTCATTGTCGTTAAGCGATATTATTAACCGACCGTAAGAGACCAGTTATAAACATAAATTAGCCGCTGCGGGCAATGAAGTCGGACAAAAAAGGAAAAATAATATTTAAGCACTGGACAATTGTAGTTCGGCTAAATTTTTCCGGCAATATTACTGCGCAACTTTTGCGCAATTATAATCATGAGGCACTCAATGTCTGATGTAAGTAAGAAAATATCATACCTAATTCATGCGATTGATCTAAGGAAACGGAAGAAGTGGTGCATGCTTGTAAGGAACAGTAAGTAAACTTGCAGTTAGTCCTCTCGTGCTCATAGTACGCTCGAATTACAACTGTTTTGTACTTAAACGGGCAGTCTGGTGAACATCGTGGCCGCTGATATAAAGTTGTAATCACTTTGTCCTTAAGTGAACATCCAATTCAAGGAGGGATATATGTATCCGTTGGCTGACTAGAAGGAGTATATTGATCTAATTTACGTAGACCATAGACAATTGGGAACATTTAGAGGCTAGCTCGTACTGACGGTTGCGCGTTTGTGGTGCAGTTATATGTAGTTGAACACTGCCAAGTGTTCAATTCTCGGACAGGGAAAATGGTTCCTGATGTAATTTCGTAGTATACTAAATGGTCAGTGAGGCTAAAGTGTTGTAGATACAGCAGTGCAATGAGTGTTATCTAATTAATTGTTGTTTCATTTATTCGTTACACATTCATTACACAATAGACACCCGATGAGTTGAGGAATTACATTTTCTAAGTAGCACCAAAGCAACGTATGCGTAACAAAATGAATATGTTTCTTGAAATTCCCTGAAAGGAATAGACAGTAATATTCAAATCACATACTTTACTTCTCTCTTTACATAAAAGAGCTTTCGGAAATCTACCAGCTATAAGAAAGTATCAAACGGTTCATTTGTATATATTTTACAAGGCGAATGTTAATGTGCAAAGTTGTAACAAGTTGTGAACTACAATAACATCAGAGTAACTGTTCGCCGGATAGCGAAACTCGCGAGTTTCAGTTGGCGGACGTTCGGCGCAAATTTAAATCAACATTGCAAAGTGACAGAAGGAGCATGGAATAAAAAAGTTAGTTCCACAAACACAATTGTTGTTAACAGAGGACCTCTACGATGTAGTCGCGAACTGTTGCTCACTATGATTACACTGTTATATTGTGTGTTATTTTTTCAGAATAAAGATTTTATATCACATACATGGCGCAGGGATGTTCGAGGTATATTTTTTGTAGCGAAGACTAAAATTGTAGATCGAAAACAGAAATGTAAATAAAATAGCGTTCATTTTGAATTGAAGCTAAATGTTTCCATTGCATCGATTTATTCAATCGATGTGCAACCTCGATTAGAACAGAATATTTTATTGCATAATAGAAAAAACTATCATCATACCCTCTAATATATCCAATCTCGACTCTTGCACACAAACTCTATTTTATATATGGTCGCCTGCAACCCGTTATCTCCCAATGCCAATCGCGACGTTTTCGTATAATTGAGTACGTAGCTCGTATGAGAACGCAGACAGCAGCAAGCGGTCTGTAAAATTATAGGACATTTGATGCGATCAGTTTATCCACTGGTGATCGACAGTGTGGAGTCACTTACATATGTATATACCGCAAGTGGGACAAAGAATTGGTCAGATAGATCTTAAGAGTATACCACACTACTCTGCCTATCCCTATGGGGAATACAGGTTTGAAGATATAAACAATATATATTGATGTAGTAATTTTGCTGTGTAGTAACCTGTCTTTTATTTGGTATATTTAGTCATGTTAACATGACAAGCTCTGAGCTATGTACGTAATGAGGTTAGGCAAGG
This sequence comes from Mimoniades versicolor eupheme, assembly GCA_018245635.1. Classification (NCBI taxonomy): domain Eukaryota; kingdom Metazoa; phylum Arthropoda; class Insecta; order Lepidoptera; family Hesperiidae; genus Mimoniades; species Mimoniades versicolor. Next base: position 6,746 of record DWDW01002124.1, on the reverse strand, counting down.
GTAATGTATAACACTGACGATTACAGGACTATGTGAACGATGATCGACATGTTAATTAACGAATACCGCATCTTCGTCTAACCACAATAGCACTATATTAGTATTACCTGTGCACACAACTAGATACATTTGTATAATCCCTTGTGGTTTACATGTAGATATATGTATTACCTATATACACGTTAATGTGTAAGCCCTACAATAATACTATAGCCGCGCTTAATGATGTAATATGTACTTCGAACCCGAAGGCGACGAACAATTCTTTAGGTTAATTAATAGTGTTGTGGAATTGTTTGCATGCGATTATAATTTTGTTTAAATTATCATAAAATGAATGAGGGTTGAGCTTTTTACTGAGCAAGTCATTGATGGGCACGGGAGTTACGCAGTGAGGTTCACGCGATCTACTAAAAGTTGGACTGTCGTTTTAACATCATGTCCACTTCTTACGCAACGATACTTCTGACTATATTGAGCCAGATTATTTGATAACATTATGTCAAGAAAAAAAATCGTTTTAATTCCATGGTATAGAGCGAGGTCCCACCCGCTCCGTACAATGATGGATACAGGGAGGCATAATATATCAAGAATGGATAACTGTGGGATTTTCCACTGTAGTATCCACTGTTTATCACATGAGTGCATTTCTCCTCATGTCGATCGATAACGATTTTGTTATACTGATTTAAATACGTAATATTTATATAATGCGATTCCGATTTTCCGATTATCTATTTTTCCAAAATGATTTTAATTATTCAAAGTTTTTAATATAACGTTTTTTTCATAGTACGAGCTTGAAACGAACGACTTGAAAGAAACACTCCTATGGTAACTGTATGTCAGTTACAAAGTAATAAAGGTACCGTTAAAAGCAAATACCAGATACATAGATGACCATTCGCTACAAATTAATTGTGAGACCTCCAGCCGGGGAATTGTCATTACGGAACGAGCATTCTATTTGTGAATCCGTCTCTCTCTCTCAAAGAGCCTTCAAATATGTTAATTAAAATTCGTAACGAACATCCGTGTCACAGAGTCACATTCTCTTTAATATTTTCGAACACAGCTGACGTCGGCGACAGCGATCTAGTTGCCTTCGATATTCTTTATTTTTTGGCATATACACGCATAAAAATAAAATCAGACAAGGCTTTGTTTGTTTTGCTCGCTCGGAGAGTAACTCATTTTAAGTACACGTGTAAGAAAAAATGTTTGCAAATTTGAAAGCTAATGTTTTTTTTTTATTCGAACGTTAGAGAGGTCTATGCGTCTGTTACTATTCGATCAGTAATTTGATTAATCAACATGTGAAGTAGGATCATGAAGTCTTGGCATAAATGGGTCTATATAAATTTTTGCTCCGACCATAGATAACAAAAATAACTGTAGGTATGTAGAGAATGATGAAAGTAATGAAAGAACGTCAGGAATGATAGAGATATTTGGCACTCGGCACTCTCTGCCAACCTCGTGAGAGATAATAAGAAAATTAACAGTATTAACAAATAAAAATATCGCCGTGTCAATCTTATACATATTATAACAAATAGATAATAATACATAGACATTGCTTCATAAGAGTCAAACGTTTTGAACTATGCCAGTCATTTTTAACCAATATGTTCAAGCGCTTATAGATTCCAGAGGTAATTCTCATGGATTCCATGCTATTATAATTATCTCCAGGAAGCTTATCTATGTATAAGCCTCTCCTAAAGCTCACAGCTGTTCTATATACAAAGCTATCTAAGGATAGTTGTGTGTACATACATCGATCGGATGTAGTGAGAAACCGTTGCTCGCTATGTAATATGTAAATTATATATAAACAAATCTACAACCGCTACACATGCCCTGTGATTTATACGTTTAAGGCGGCCCGGTCTTGCGATAACATTGTAGAGAGGTCGATGATGTGAAACAATTACAACAACTTTGTGTTTGATGATAACGTGTAGAAGAGTCGAACTGCGTCATGGGTCGGGTGGTTGCATGCGCGACTGCGCTAATATCCTCCATATTGGGTTTATCCTGGGTTTAAATCCTGGGTCGGATACTATAGAAAGTAGTAGGTATCCGACCCGATGTATTATAATAGGTTCACCCTCTATCCCATAATTGGAAGTAAACGTAACTGATGAAACGTGAGAATGTTCTGCGCATCTCTTGCTCGCCTATTAGTTACTCTGCAGCCGTACCTAGATAACATGATTTTTATTTCTGAATCTAGGTTAATGACTCGATTGGTCCAGTGCTTGATGATAACAAAAGTCGAAACAAAGTTTATGAGTTCGATTACTGGTCAACAAAAATGTTGTGTGATGTTTTTATTTAGAATTGTACATGTGGGACATAGGGTCATATTTAATTTTAAAAAATACAGCATCATCGATTTAGACTGACATTAACAGGAATCCTCGCCTTATGGGGCCTCACCTGTTCTCTCTATCTATTATTTCTATAAAAGGGTCGCGCCATTCGATCGATACGAATTCCGTTCGAATGCGTCTCAGGCCGTGGACCGCTCCGCGTCCCAATGGGCCTTCATACCAATACTATCATTTGTCAATAGAATTGTGAAATCTCCACCTAGTTTTAAGTTAGATGATCAGATATGCTGCATATTGTGTTTATGGGGAAAATATATTTATTTATTTGTTCTCTTTATTTGTACACCAATATGAATTTATATTTATATACAAGCATAATAATCATTTAAATAAACAAGACATTTAAATATACAAAAGGCGGCCTTATCGCTATCAGAGCGACAACCTCCAGGCAGAGATTGCCAGGCAACCTCCAGGTAGAAGAAATGTAGACAAGTAATAGTAATAGAGGTAGGGGTGTACAATTAATAAAATTACAGCTAATAAATAATCTAATTATGATCTAATTATCTGTAATTATCTGTATTACTTACCAGTAAATGAAACATTTTATGTGCAACAGCTATCTAAATATAATATCCTAATATAATAAATATTCAAATGCTCTTGACATTGACTCTGTATGCAAACTGATTTAATGTTAAGTACGGTTAAGCATACATACATAAGTATATCAAAACATGTACATAGATGTTCGTCCGAGAGTTAGTACTGATATTAGTACTGATGTTTACTTATTGGCTTATGTTAGACTTATGTTATACTTATTTTCATACATATTACTGATCGAGGTAAACATAGATTAAGGATTTCCACTTGCTACTGTCTTGGCAGAGCTCTTTCGCTTCCTCTACACACATTAATGTTGTCATACAATCTTGTCTATTAAAGGAATTATTGACCTAACCTTCTTTTAAAATGTCTCCGATTTGATCCAAGTATGTGTGCAATTCTGTTTCGCATTACAATACAAACTATCAGCTTTTTTTAAAACAATTTTTTCGTACCACCTCAATGAAGCTGATTATCAAGAATATAGTAGACCGCAGAATTTGTTTCAACAGGGTTTTAAGTTTTTGTGTAAACCGAATGGATATTAAAGTATTCGCGAGGAAACATTTGCGCTATATACGTTTCGTGAGCAAATAGATTCGGTAAGCGATCTGAACGCTACTGAATCGACCACCAGTCCAACCGCTCACTTATTACTTCCTGCATCGACATCTGTATTAGTACTTTGGCGAAACGTCGACTACCGTTGGCCGACCAGTTTTCTGCGGGTTTTTGATTTTCCAAATGTTTAAAAAAATATTTAGTAGAATTTTATTATCCAGTACAATTACACAATAATAACGTAACATCATGCCTGTAATGACCTAAGAGGTAGACAGAGGAGTGTAGTACTCTTCGAAGTTTCACAAGTTACGTATACGTCCCACCATGGAATAGGTGGTGATCTTATTGCCATATACCGGGCACAGATCCAAACGCCGACCCATTGCTAGAAATTTATATAGAATGTAAGATACTGATAGAATACGATGATAAATAATTTACTTAATTATACATTAGCAAAATTGTAAGTTAGATGTACGAGTATGTACGATATTTCGTCATGTAACTCTTTACATTATTAACCCTTTCTGTCGCAATCAATATGTGATTGTTTTACATGTTATTATAATTTTTGATTTGTTATTGATTTTATGTACAATTTACGGATAAAACGTGTAATTGTAGTACACTCATCTGCCTACCTCATCGGGGAATAGGAATACAGGCGTGATATTACGTTATATAGAATTTACTGAATGCTTCTAGGAATTCCATATTATATAACGTTCATATTATACATATAACGTTTCATATTATATGTTTTTCATATTATATAACGATCGCTTTTTATATTGTCGTCTTCTAAAAGCCTTTCAATTGGCAAAAAACGACTGCAACTTTTTAACGCTAAAATTGTTTTCACAATGGTCTCTAATGAACTACATCATTGAATATTAAAGGTTTACACCGTCAAATAGTTGTTGAGACAAATGGGACGCGGGAAAATGGACATGGACAATTTGGCTTGCTTTGTTGGGGCCACGTGAAGGCAAGAGGTCTAAAATTAGTCAGAATTACGTCGGGTCGTGAATTTTGCGCTAGGCTCGATAATTTAACGGGTCGCAATGTTATTCCGCTCCATATAACGTTCGAGGGGGACCATAGGAACACAGACGAGAAATGGATTTTTGTTAGCTTGTCATTTTGTTAACTCTGCATACGGATATCTTATTTTTTAATAAATGTATATGTGTACTTATATAGAGTGTAGTTTTCTTAAATATATACCGATGTCTAAATGGCATTTGATTGTTGTGATTGTATATTGCGATTAAAATTTGACTAACAAGTCGTTAGTGAGTTGTTTGTTGTAAAATAATAATGCATTCTTAGAGGGGAATTAGAATTATTGGTTAGGTCAATTAGAGTTATAGGCAGCGAGGCTGGAAAAGAGCAAAATAGGTACTTAGAGAAAGTTGCGTGGTCCGGTTTTGATAAACGTTAGTTGACACTAAAAATTATTTAATACTACTTTATAAATAGTAGTTAGAAGTTTCCGAAACCGGCGTGCATGTATGAAGAGAGTGATGGATGTGGACGAAGCACGACAGGTGTGTAAGGATAGAGATATTTAGCACCCTGTGCTCTCTGCCTACCCCGCAAGGGACCTGGCGCGAAGATATGTATGTATGTACGTATGTACTTTATAAATACTTGAAGTGATTTATATTTTATCATTGCTGATTGAATATTTTTTTTTATGATGTCAACATTGCTGTTTAATATACAAATGCTATCACTATTTATGATTTTTTTTTTATATCTAAAGACAAGTCTTAAACATGTGGATGTCATGTAAAAAGGCGCCATGGTCACTACTAATAATTATATAGGTACATATAGTTCTTCGGAGTGAACACGATGTTAGGAACTCTTAGAGCTGAAAATGTACATGAAAGCGACGGTGACCACTTATAACATTCTGTGATGATTGTCTTTTTAGCATCTCATGAAATAAAAAATATAAGTCACATTATATTTATTATTTAAAATGTTGCAGTAATTCGACATATATGTTATACTTATACATACATATATATGAATAAAAGTATAACGAAGCTCTCATTTCAAATATCGAATTTTAACTATCCTTTGACTTATAATTACGCTGTCTCGATCTTATTGAAATATTGTACGTTGTAATTGCCCGGGAGAGCTCAAAGAGTCCGTAATAGACCCAAAGACCCCGTTTGTTATAGTTTTGATTGAATATTTTGGCACGCCCTATTTTACTGTCCCTGTCTCGTGTGGGCGATGCGAAGGCTCCGTAACGATTGCTTCTAATCGAATACAGAAAATAATTTCCTTTCATCGAGACATGCTTTTATTGTAATGTGCATAAGACCTATTAGTATAGGAACAGAGTACATGAATATACAAGACAGTCTCAAATAAGTCGCCGATTTGTTGTAAACCTACAGTACGTGTAAGTGACATCCTCTCAGGGCCTGGATCAGTCGTCGATCGTTATTCCCAAACATTAAGTTGTTTACGATGCGCGCAAGTTGTCGCATAGTACGGAAAATCCATTTATAACACCCGTTACACGCGACGACGTAATTTCGATAGAAACCTAACTATAAATCTGATCTTATAATACATTGTCAATGGGAACAACGGGAACTGTAAATCCTATTATCCGTTGAACGCTGATCACAAACGCAACCCGACTTTCCATTCCTTTTAAATCTCTGCCATCATGGCACGGCGCGTCACGAATGTATGTGATCTTTAACATTTTATCGTTCAATTTGATTCATAGTAGCAGCGGCTGGAACGAACACTGGATTTTATTGCGTCACAGGTATTATGTCATTGCTGTGATTACTTTATTACTACACGATTTAATTAAACAGTCCCGCTATAAAATACTGAGGTTGTATACAAAACGCTTTTGTTTTATGTTTTACGGCTACACCTTCTATATGACGTCATAAATCAGTAAAGGGGTTCTCTTATTATTTTATAAATTAAATTACGTTTAGAGATTATACATATTATAGTCTTTTCATTATGAAGTAGTCACTGTTTTTGGATGCGATTTAAATGTTAATGTTTCGAACACACGTGTGTGAAGCTGGTATTTTACACAATTTAATCATAGAAGATCACGAATTATTCAATAGCACCGTAACTTCACGCCTGAATTCCCAGTAGAGGAAGGGTAAGGCGTGTAGTACACTCCCACGTTTCACCAGTTACGTTTACGTTCCTCTATGGAGTACGTGG
>DWDW01002123.1:0-10595 GCA_018245635.1 Mimoniades versicolor eupheme | reverse complement strand
TCAGGGCGGCAGGAGACGGGCAAACCGCCCCCTCCTGCGCCCAGTGCGACGTTTGCGGAGCGGGTCAGAGAGGTGGTCAGTCTCTCTGTTCCGCTCCGCGGCCTCCTTCTGCGAGATGACGGATTCGCAGAAGGAGAAACTCTTTGTAACCTAGCTGTAGGTAAACAATAAAGAATAAATAAAATAAAACAAAACGATTCGATTTAGATTTTCTAGCAGTGGCTCGGAGTCTGGATATGTGCCCCGTGGGTGACAATAGGCTCAATGTCTATTCCATATTGGGACGTACACTTTACCGGTGTTCTACATTCTTCTGTCTACCTCTTTGGCGATGACAGGCATGATGTTACGTTATGTTAAGTGTTAGGTTACTGGATGTAAATAAAATATTGTTAAATACAAAGTTCACACAAAGTACATAGTTCGATACCGATCGATTCCGGGTTCTATTCCCGTGAAAGGTTTGAATATAATAAATAAATGAATGATGAATTTTTGTATACATATGTTCCGGGTGTGATAATTATGTACATCCATATGTGAACATCGTTCCGACCTCAATGGAAATCACAATTTCTTAACATCCAACATTTATTCTCAAACCAAAAATCAAATAAAACACATAGTCGTAAGATAGTAACATTTTCAAACATCGTGCAAAATGATTCACAAAGACAGACAGCCAGATGTCCGACTGTATAAGTAATGTAACAAATTCCACGAGTCCCGAGTTCGATCCCGTCGCTTCAGAATCGCAAACGAACACTATTTATTGCGAGGATATAAGCACTGTCCTGTGCTCCTACAAATGTATATATACATAAATATACACTCAGTTACATATACAAGGCAATAGGGACTTATAAATAGTGAAATATGAGTGTACTTTACTCATGTGCCTTCCCCTAGATTAAACATAAGCGTGATAATGTTCACACATACACATTAGGAAGCCCAACTTATGCTTGCTTGTGAAGTATTTGAGATCGCTGATAGGACCGCAAGGCTTCGAGGTTACAGGTGCATGGGTTACAGAGATCGCATGCCATGTGGTAGCAAGGATTTATTTCTTATTTGCCATAGACAATACGAACCATAGACATCGTGATACTTTGCTGTCAGGATCGCCGTGTGACATTGTGGGGCGGGGATGGTGAAGAAATGCTATTATTAATACTATTAAACTATATCATTAGGTCTGGTCTCATGCAGGATTAGCAAGGAACACCGACGCTCAATGTACTGTCACTTACACAGGTATATATTGTAGAAAAAGCGCGTCAGGTCTGTAACGAGAGAGATATTTGAGACTCGGCGTTCTGTAAATCATTTTAAGTGCGTCCTAATATGTATAAATCTCTTTTAACGCTGATTTAAATTAAAATTTACTACCACTCTGCCACACCATTCCATCTTTGCATCATTGTTTTCTTTTCCTCGCGAGCTCACCATGCGAGCGCTTCTGCTTAGCATTTTTGAAAAGGCTTTAACGGATATTGGAACCAACGATGGGGGCAATATGCTGCAAAATGAGAACTAATACGACATGATCCGGAGATAGTTGAGGAGATACACACAAATAGAAACTGCGGTGCGGCTAGGTTGGCCGTGATTTGGGACAAAAATTTGGGATGAATTCCATAAAAACCTTTATATTTTTATCCTAGTTTTATTTTTAAAATAATGTCAGAACACTTTATTAATAATTATACACTTGTGTATAAAACATTTATTAATTTCTGTTTCTAGATTGTTGGTGTCATCTCAATTACTTACTTATAAAGAAAATTCGAAATCACTTAGACGTCAATTCCATCTGCAATAATTCAAAATCAATATTCCGCAACACTAAACACTTTAAATTATTAGCACTCGTTGAATTTAAAGGTATACACGTCACGCCTATAGATAATGCGAAAATAAAAAATAACAAGTAAATGAAAACAATACGTCATACCCAATGATCTAAAATCCTTATGCCATTCCTCGCATGACCCGTATATATGATACCCCCTATATCATGATCTCAGCAGATAGAAGTTGTTCCCGGACGCCGATCGATTTTTGTAATGGACCAATACAAACCATAACAGAATTACGTAACGCGTAAGATTACGTCATTCGTTCATCAGCACTTCTCTCAAGATGTCAGAACATGCCCTATCTTATTTTAACACTAATACAATTTCATTCAAAGCATCTTCCTTACCTACATGAGAAGTGCGAAAATATATTATATAGTATACTTGGAACTAATATAACAATAATTGTTATATTATTTCCAAGCCTTCGTCCCTTTTATTTATTTTATCAATTCACTGTGCACAAAGAAGTTAACTAACATATTTACATTGATAAATTAATTCTGCATCAAAACTCATAACAGAACCACGTAACATAACATGTTGAGCATTTCAAAAAAACATTCGCTCATATTTATATCAAAACAAACCGTGATGAGGGTAGGTAGTAAAAAGTTTGAAGTGCCCTCCTCTAAGTATAAAGAACAGGCATAATGAGCGTACCTGGATCAACTGTGATACACACAGCAACAATAGTTTGACCTAAATTCCCGTATTCCTATATAATTCATCAGATCGTACTTATAAAACTCTCTCTGCTCTGGGTTCCGTCTTTAAATCCCTAAACGGCACCAAAAAAATACTGTGTTACAAAATAGTTTCCGTTGTTGACTCTAGCGGCTGTTATAGTTCTACCGAGTTTTTATTCACCATTGAGTACAGATATTTTTAATCCAATACGTACAGAATTTGTTAATGAAATAATTGAGCGCCATAATTAGATCCCACTACCACCGTGAGCGGGACTGTGTTCTATATTACTAGGCTATTACTTATTACCAGCTCCATCATTTGTCTGGTTTATCAATATTCTAGTGAAACCATGATTGAGAATTTTTTTTACGGCTTCTGTATGTTTTCACATATATAATGGCATGCGGATCCCGAATCCCAGTAAAAGTGCATCCTAGTTGCACAGTGCAAAGGATGTATTCAAATAATACGGAAGCATTTGAAGCGCTACCAACATATTCTTCGTTACTGAAATTTGTTACTACAGTGTTTTTTATCAAAGAGCTTTTTCTTTTATATTGCCTCGTAGAGACAATTTATACATTTTATCATATACGTAGGTATCATGTACGTTCATAACGTTATATTATGCAAAAACTGGGCACTTTTTTCCTGATTCAATTTGAAGCCAAGATACGAAACTAATTATTTCTATGAATATTATGTTTTACATAAAACTTCTGAGACAAATATAAGAAAACTTAATTTAAAAATGTATGTAGGTTGTGCATATATCCTAACGACACACAAATTAATGACGTCGACCCCCCTCTCCTTCCCCAATTATTCCCTTACACCGTTTTCATTAGGCTTTTTGTCACGTCAGTAGATCGCAAAGGTAGCATCTTTCCGAAGACACATACACAAATAGGTTAGATAGGGTCCCAACTTAAATTTATACACGTTTAAAACAGAACTACCGTAACTGTATTTGACCATTTCTATCTTTTTTGGATAACGTTTTTAAGTATTTAATTTGAAGATTTGAGCACAATTTTTCGAAAAAAATTTCGTATATATATTTTTATTATTCATTTTCCTATATATATTTTATAATTTATTTTCGAAAAGTTTTTCCTATATATATTATTCCTACATATATTTTAATTTTTTTAATATACAGAACAAACTGGTCATCATCAATTAAATACGTACATGGATTTTCTTCTTGTAACGAAAATACAGCCACCCTACGAATTCAGCATTATATGCGCTCGCGCAGCCCGAGCGTGCAGAATTCCAAATTCAAATCAGTCTTCGTTCGTCGCTTGTCGCGTGCACACGTCCGTCAAAATTTACATATACCTGTTTTGTATGTAAAACCTTCAACATTTATCTCTCGTATTTTGTTTTATTTTGTTGAATAAAAACTGCTTTTTCTGCTTAACGACGTCGTTTTACCATTTTCGTTGGTTACTTGTACTTACAGACATACATATCCGCAGGGCACTAAGCTTGACCATGACTTTAAATTCTCATACATACATACGTGAGATGCGTTTCTTTGGATATTATTTTCGTATCGATTTGCATGGTCTGCGTATTTCTCAGTCGTTTGCCCTTTTGTTTACTGTGACCAGCTGCGAACCTCGACCACGAACACATTGACTGTAGTTACATAAACTTTTACTGTGATCGATTCCTTAAAACTTATTATAATAACTTCATTTTATGCTTTTAAAAATTAGAACTAACATCAGGCCTTACTATATAGATAACATTGCACCTACTTAATGTACTTAGCCAGGCATTTTTATGTTGAATAGATTGTAATATTTACAGATTTGCTTAGGGACCATTCATTAATTACGTAAGGATACCGAGAGGCATGGAGGGGGTTTGGAACATCCACTACGTACCTTTTCTTGGGGGAGGGGGCGTCAAACCCATTGTTAAGAAATATATTCCTAGTCGATATTTTATATTAGGAGGGAGGGGTTTAAAAAATCTTACGAACCCTTGCATGAGAGTAGGGGTTCAAAAATAGTCAAAATCATCTTTACGTAATTAATGAATGGCCCTTTTTAATTTTTATACTATCTAATCCCAGTGTATTTTAATAAAAATCCTATCAAATTAATCCTATCTTATTCCATCCAACCAACCAACGGGTGAGACGTGGGAGTGTACTACTACACTACTTCAAAAAAAATTGTTTAAAGCAATTCTCTCTTAACTGTCGTTTAATTATTAGAATACTAACAATGAATTAAATAGCTTGTAATACACGGTTGAAGCAAATTAACATAATGTAGGAATAATGTGCGTTCGAGGATAATGTGAAACCACTGTTCTGTTACTAAACTCTGCTTACTTACGACCTCAGTAACAGCTGAATACGTCACTTCTGCATGCGATATCCGTCTATCTAGTATTTAGTCCGTCGTTAGTCAAACGCAAATGATTCTGAGTACAGAGTTAACAAGAAACAGAAGGCACATTTACGTACAACTCGCTAATTATCTTGGTATTCCAATGAATACCAAATACCAATACAATTATTGGAGGCTTAAAAATTATCATTATTTGAAAGTTGAATAAGATTCAAACAATTTGTTTAAAATGTACGACCTATACAATGTTCAGTCTTGGTGTCAATGAACGGCATCTTTACTGTTATGATCCAATAAAAACAGAATAAATTTTCGCCATATCCAAAATAGTAAAAAACTAGGTGAAAATTACAAACCATAAACACCATCGACAACACTATAATGTTAAAAAAAAGGGTTCTTATTTTAAAATATTACCACGTTTTTTATAACGTATTCAACTTGCAAAGCTTCAGTTGAAGAAATCGCTCAAATACGATGATACCTAGTCATTCACTTAATACGACATATAGGTACATTCTTTAACGTGTGTGCCTTTGCCATCTACACTAACATTGCTGCAGCGAAGCTATTAAGTCTTAACAAGTGCACGTACCTATACAGTCTGCAGTGAGTTCTTTCACACGCAACCGTGGCTCCGTGCTAATGGAATTACAAATGTGTCAATACGCTGACATGTTACCAGTGTTGCCAGTTCATATCTTTCCCCGTTGCGTACGGTAAACGCGAGCGGGCGTTACGCAATGTTGCCATGAACATTAGGAAACGTTTTTGAATTGATGCTACGTTAATGGTGTTATTACTGGTTTTTGTTTTTAATGTTATTCATTCTTTATTGAATTGTTATAATACTGTTATAAGAGTATTTCAGATATTGTAAGAATATTATGGATATGTTAAGTGCTGAGCCCAATAATGCATCTCCGAAGATGTTTTTAAGTTTCGCGTTGTGGTTTAACAAATGATAGCCCGTAGTTAACACAAGATATAATTAGTTATTACTGTCAATACTACTAAGGAATAATACTAAAATATTGAGCTGTTACGTGTCATAATGAAGCCTTTCACTTTAGCTCATTAAATAATTAGCAAGCTACATCTAACTACATACCAGAACGAGTATTCAACGCGCGCTAAACGCACCGCACTACTCGACGCCACTTAGCTCCGTGGCGCGTCACAGAGCACCCAGTACCAGACGCCACTGGAACTATTTATTACGTTAAATCAGCATCAAAACACAACTGATTTGGACATTCATACGCCAACTCTCTTGTTCCAATAACGACAATAACAACGTAATATCTCGCCTATAGTCACCGAAGAGCTGGGCAGAGGAATGTAATGCACTCGCGCGTCTCACCAGTGACATTTACGTCCCATTACGGAATAGGTTAGTCAATTACAATACACTGAACAAAAATCCAGACTTCAAGCCACTACTAGAAATTCTAACTTAGAATAATGGTAACTAAATAAATGGTAAGTTAGAAAAAAAATGGTACGTGACCTAGGATTTGAAACCAGGCAGTCTCCATCAGCATTTACTCTTGCGACCACTCCACGATCGAGGCAGTTAATATATCATACAAAACTATACGTTAGTCAAACTCAATAATAATAATAATAATAAAAACTCTGCAATACTTCGAACTATTACTCTATGGTTAATATACTGCATAGAACGCACAACGCATGCGTTGAAATACATTTGGCGTTAAACAGCCGCGAGTTAATGACAAAACAAACTTACGTCCATTTCAAACACATTTACCTCAGCCGGTGCGTAACTGCCTTGAGGCAACATTGATTTAACTCCGTAACAAGACTGGAGTTCGTTTGAAATTTCAATACCTTTTAACGCTTCAATCAGTGAAGTATTGGGAAAATGAAATACATGGTTCATACGCGTGGTTTTATTGTAAGATTGTGACTCTTGACAATTACTGACTAGCCCATATGTTATGTGGTTACTGAAGCTGACTGAATAGTTGCGGGTAGTGGGTTCAATTTCCATTAAGCTGATGGACACAGTTATTTAAACGTAAGGTAAAACTTAGGTATAGATAATTACATATTCTTCTTAGACACCATATTGTATTTACTTTGGAGTTATCGATATTAGAGGAGATTATTTAAAATCAAACTAACTTTAGGTGAGATTTTCACTTGAGCGACTTAAAAATACCGTTTCTAAGACACGTATTACACATTTATAATTTAGATAACTGTCTCGTTGATCGAAAGGTCCTGATCGAAAGGTTCCAATCCCGCGTCGAGTGTTTTTGGACTTTTTTCAAATCCAAATGTCTAATAGTGGCTCGGAGTCTGGAAATGTGGCCGGTGTATGGCAATATGGTTACCATCTATTCCATAGTGGGACGTAAACGTAACAAGTGAAAAGTGGGAGTGTACTACATTCCTCTGCCTACCTCTTCGAGGATTACATGCGCGATGTTACGAAATCTATTTATAAATCGACAATTAACCGTTCACTATCTACTGTTAACTTAGGTGTACGGCCATATTCTCACCCCCTATTCTATGGTGGAACATATAACTAATGGATACTGGTACTACACTCCTCTGCCTACCCCTTTAATAAAGTGCAGGTGATGTTGTGCTATATTACTAATGACTGAACGTCGACGAACAAAAGACTGACCGAGCGAATATTCCATTTAGCATCGTGCATTCAAAGTAAATATTCAGTAAGAAATCATCATGTGTGGAACGGGTCTTACATCACAAAAGTTTAATAAAGTCGTAATTACCCTAATACAAAGTCAAAGACTTTCGGGAGTGTCGTTTCATATGAAATTTCATTTAATTGTCCATCATTACACTCACGGCGCTATTACACTCGCTCGTAATATTAATTTATTACAAGAATATAAGCACAGCAGCACAAGACTCATCCTAAATTCATATTATAATTGTATTTGATGTTATTGACGGTAATATGAAGTGTGGATGTGTGAAGGGTTGTATGTAGAAGAATCACGTCAAGTCTGTTACGACAATTTTTACCACTTGGCGTAGTCTGACTACCATGTTAGAGATCTAGCGTAACGCTATAATAATAATGACAAATATTGATTATTTTCGCAATAAAATAAACTGCCTCGTTGTTAGTTCGATCCTTGTACAGTTGGATTTGTATAACTTGAAATACGCAACCGTAGCTTGGAGTTAGGATTTGTGTCCGGTGTATGACACTAGGCTCACTCACCATTTTACACAGGGCGGATCGTGTAACATGAATCGTGAACCGTGGGGGTGTATGCTCCTCTGCATACCCCTCGGGGAAATACCGGTATGATATTATTGGTATTGAAAATGTCATACACTTTTAAGCAAATTCATAAAATACAAGGAGTAGTTAATATCTTATAATGTGTATTTTTACGCGTCCGAAGCAAGGAGAAAACGAGATTGGTTCACATATCGAACTCGGGTATCGTATCAAAGTACTCGTGACACATATAATCACTTCCGCGGAGAGTACCTACAATAATTAGATCAAGCGGGCTTCACCTCGTTACCAGTGTGTAGGGAACTTATTTAATTAGTTCACATCGTGTCCGTACAGTGTGTAAGTGCCATTACATTTTTATTACGTGTGTAAGTATACAGCGTGATTCAGTGTTCGAATTTTAAATTGGATTTAACAGTTTGCCATGCATTTGTTTGGTATTCACATTAATTGAAAATATTTTTATCCACATTTATTTATACGTTATAATAAAGTAAATGAAATTCGAATTAACAATAATATTATGGCAATAGGCTCAACGATTATTCAACGGTAGAACATATTATTTTATAACATATATGGCGGAAAGTACAAGTGCTGCGTTCCTATGTCTACTCCTTAGGGAAATATAGGCCTGGTGTTACATGTTACAAAATGATGTTGAAGCTTATTTGAAAATGTTTAGTCAAATAATATCTATGACATTTTGTCTTATCATTGTGCATGAGTCATAATTGTCTAAACATCATTAATTGATTATTAGCTTACATGTCGAGGGAACCCTTCAATGTGAAAAAGATACAAGTTACAGATTATAAGTTACAGAAGTTAAGGATACAAGTTACAGATTGTTGTTTAACGCTAATACTTGTTGATTTCGTTGTTAGTTTATAAGTTTCCGTAGTGTAGCGGTTATCACGTGTGCTTCACACGCACAAGGTCCCCGGTTCGATCCCGGGCGGAAACAATCCGATTTTTTTGGTCGACGTTTAAACTTCTCCGTTTTGAAACTTTAACAAAAGCGATATACATTTGCCGCTTTCTTTAAATAAAAATTCTAGACTTTTTTTACATAATGTTATTTGTAATATCTGTAATGATTCCTTCCAGCTTTCTTTTCTTGGTGTACTGCACCTATGCATATACCCCTTACAAACTATAAGGTGCAAAAATCTTACTGGCAATAATTATTGCTACGCCAGCTGCATTATAGGGTAGGTAGAGAACACCGAATGTCGAATATCTATACTTACAGATCTGACATGGCACGTCTAGAAAATTGTACATATTTGAACTTTGATAGAGGCCTTAGTAAGGTCAGAAGGGCACAATGACATGAGATGTGCTTGGTCCTTACTGTCGTACTAGCTCTATTTGGGAAATATCGCGAAGTAGCTGCCCTTGCAGCCGGAATAATCTATCGATTTGAAAAGTGAAACAGTCAGAGCAATTACCTATGAGTGTAAAAAGGACAGCATTTTTCAATGGCATAATCTCCGAATCAATTTGTTACAAGTACCGCATCCTTGTATCAATAATAACATCATCAGTGCCCCTAACGAAAATATAGTTTAATACCAATTATTTATTATCGACTCTATGTCTATGGTATTAAAGTCGATATTGCAATTTGTCGTGATCAATTACTTTAATATAAGTGGCCAATAAAAAAAATATATAAGGGTCGTTTAACTTAAAAGCAATTAGAGATCCATTAGTTTTATTTTTATTGCGGTTTGAATGATTTAATACGCAGTTTTGGTAAGTTGACAATTTGGTGATGTACAGTTGTTCAGAAAGTGTATAGAGGAGCAGCTGGTCAAATAATGGGTATTAGAACATGAAAGTAATTCAAACTAAATACGATTTAATTCATTTATAAATACATGTAACACATGATTTTTTTTATAATATTTAAGAAAAATAATTCAACATGTTTCCCCGCCCGTGGTCGAACCGGGAACCTCGTGCGTGTGAAGCGTACGTAATAACCCCGCTACACTTCGGAAACTATACAAATTGTGTTTAAAATATGTGACATGTTTTAGGCTGACAAAAACGTAAAAATTAAAAAAAAAACTTAACACCACGCCTGTAATCCCCGAAGAGGTAGGCAGAGGAATGTGGAACACTCATCATTTTTTGGGCTTAAACGTGTACAATATGTGCATCTAGGTAGGTACATATATACCCATTGCAGAAACGACATGTAGATTTTCACATTGTCACTACATTTGGTCCAACTTAACCTAATCATGGTACTAAGTACTACATTTATTAATACTCAACAAATTGTAAATATTAGTTGTAAAGTTGAAATGATAAAAGTAACTTCAGAAAAGTAACTTCACGCCTGTAATCCCCGAAGAGGTAGGCAGAGGAATGTAGAACATTCCCACGTTTCACCAGTTA
>DWDW01002122.1:0-10597 GCA_018245635.1 Mimoniades versicolor eupheme | reverse complement strand
CAAATAATTTTGCAAAATATAAAAGCGTTGTGAACACAAAAGTTGTATGTTAGACACGTATACCGCACTGAGTGTTAGGTGTTACGGGTGACCTCAAATAATTTTGCAAAATATATAAGCGTTATGTGCACAAAAGTTGTTTATTTTAGAGTACAAATAAATTTCGATATTGCAAGGAATTAAATAAGGGTAATATCGGCAATATGTCGTTAACGGTAACGATGTATCCAAATTTCCTGTATTATCCCTAAATCAATTTAAATTTAAAAACAATGTGTTTACAAAGTAAGTAATTGTTTTCCAGAGTGCAAATGTTAAAACATGAATAACTTAACCCTTATGAATAATAACTAGCCTAAGTGGAATCCTCGGAATAATTTAATTCTAAAGCACGTTAAAACAAAATAGCCATATACAAAACTCACATGAATGGGTTGGAATAAAGGGCTTTGGGAAAACGACAAATTCATTTCCGTGTAAAATATAAATAGGAATTGATTGATGTGTTCAAAGGAATAGAAAACCAATCATATGATAAAATATTAATAAAAAGTCGGAAAAAATTGTATTTTGAGTAATTCTGGTAGGAAATCTATAGCAGATTCTGTTTTATGAATCCGTGTCCAACCGGACACGGATATTCATTAAATGATTCAAAAATAATGAGAATCTGACTGAATTTAGCAGCAAGAATTTTATATCATTAGCATTTGTATGCAGCAACTAATCGCTTGAAGAGGTGTTCGGAACCCCAGCGCCCTCGTAACGTGATGTCTATTTAATTGAAATACCACCTTGACATCAACGCCACCAGCGTGAATTGTAAAGTGTTCCTTTCTTATACCACGACTATGGAACGACCGCACCAGACTATTGATCCTCTGAAACGTAGGTACTCCTTTTAGCTACCACAATGGAGTCGTCACCTGCGTATCAGACGACACTAATACCAGCCAGACTCGAGATCAACGTACAAAAGCGCATTTTACAATGGGTTCCACAGAAGCGTCCCCAGTGCTGCAATATTATAATCCGAACACATTTTAATTGTTTTGTCATACGTGTGCGTCCCGAGCACGTCACGCAAGTAGAGCGGTACACAGTGTTAAATACTTGTAAGTGCCTCCCTAAAGACCTTCTAAGGCAGGGAACTGAAAGCGTAGAAGATTATGATGTTAACGATACGATAGTTTATAATAACTAAAGCCGTTTACTTATTATTATAGGCTATTATTACAGGTCGTTTATTTATTATAGTTTATTTATTGTTATTTATTATAGGCTAGGTCGTTAACTAAGGCATAAAGTATGCAATCATTAATATTTTTCATAATGAATAGTCAATCGCTTAACTGATAAAAAATTATCAAACTAGGCAGCGTTTATACATATCGTAATTATACACGCTTATAGAATGTTCACTTAAATATTTTTATTCAGTTTAAAACTAATACTCGTCCTGGTTACACAAAATTGCGTCACACAAAAAAAATATTGTATGACAACAATGTAATCGTTGCGAAGAACAAAAGAGTAATTAATATACGAGAACAGACTCAGGAGCAAATACTCCATACTAATTTTCGAATATGTCCCGACCAACGAACATCCGAACATTAATGACAACATTCTATCATTATTGACGAATCACTAATTGACGAAGCTATCTCAAAGGCGGCTTCAATTAACAGCGAGCACTCACTAAAATAGCTAACCTATGCATCGCTTTGCTAATAATTTACCCGAATTAAATTGCATGCGATGGTGACGCCAATTGATGAAACTTCGTCCTCTGTATTTCCGTTTCAAATGTCAAACATCGCATTCCACATTGTGACATTATTACTAAGAATGCCATTAAAAAGGACCATAACATTATTGTATTTATTGTTAGGAAAACCAACCACTGAACTTAAGGGCATATGAAAATAAAATAAACTTTGAATAAAAATTTCAATTATGTGTACTGAAATTCTAAATAGTAGTTATCCAGTAATTGCTTTCCTCCAACATCTTGTATGCATTCTTAAACCTTCAAATGTATGAATCCGTGAGGATTGAAAAATTATATTTAAGCTTAATGTAATAGACTGGCTTGAAGGTTGGTTGGAGATTAATTTGTAAATATATGATACATTGCTGCTTTGTGGTCTAACATATTATATGAACGGCAGTCAAATTAAGGCAGATACCTACGTGTACGTAAAAATGTATCGCGCCATATGATTATAGCTACAGTGAACTCTTTTATATCTTTGTTCAATGATGATTATCGAAAATCCTATAGAGGCGACATACTTGGCGACGTTACACAAAAACCTTGTCTTTTTAATAACGCAAAGGTCAAATGAAACGCTTTGGTGTCACAAAAATTCTTCGTAACCGCTGACCGTGTACAGCCACCCCTTAAAATAAATAGGTACCGTCGCGTCGTCTATCTGGAACTCATTACGGCGTCAGTGAAGAAACAATAGGTCGCGGTGGTCTGATTAAATCACGCGACGTTCTCGTAAAAGCGGGTGTGTCCAGGTTGTCGTTTCTACGTAAAAATGATGGGGATACCACATTTTACGGAAGTGTATCGGGCGTTTATTTTTGCTAAAAATTTACCTTGTCATATCATTTTCGTATATTTGTAACTGTTTTAAGCTCGACCTGAAAGAGTGAGAATTAACATTAATAATTTTTTATTTTATTCTACTAGTCTTAAAAACTCTACTTACATACGTAAATATACAATGAATCACATAAATGTAGGAACTAAACAAGCCTATGTCAAGCCTGAAATCCCCGAAGAGGTAGGCAGAAGAGTGTTAGGTATATACCTATACTCCTTCGTTTCAAAACATACATTTACATTCCACTATGGAATAGGTGCTGAGCCTATTGCCATACACCGGGCAGTACACGACCAACGAGGAAGTCAAATTTCAGTGTACGAAAAACAAATGCCAAGCAATATGATTAACTTGGTGCTATATTTAAACATTGACGCTGAAATAACTGACACTAGCAGCCCAATTACTATGGTCCTTTACGAGGTAAGTTACAGATGTCCATTTAAGGGACCGACCCCCCGACCCCTCGCAGGATGCTTGCCACTCTCTTCTAATAAGATAAGGGAGAAAAGAGGGTAAAGTAATTAATTGAATGTCATGTTATCAAAGTTTTTATCTTGGTGTATCATAAATGTATTAAATGCCTTTAAATTTTGGATATTGGAGCAAAGCTGAGTTGGTGTTACAGTTCTATAGAAAAGTTGTTAAATATGTATAAGTAGCAAGTAATAAAGTATGCTTTTATAGCGATTGTAATCTTAAGTAACAGATACAGATATTATTTCTGTCACACTCTGTTTCCTCTTATGTGTCTAACGATATATTGGGTTCTAATAGCAGCATTTTTGCAGCACCTTAAACTAAGGGATACAAGGGCGTACTTAATGCCTAAAGGCATTCTCTCCCAGTCAACCCTGGGTGATGGATAGAGCATGTCGTAGGTGCATACTTCACTCCGATAATAATATTATATGTTATGATATAATGATATATGTATTTACATAGACATATGTAGATATACATTTATACATACTCCAATATACATTTATACATACTCCAATATACATTTATACATACTCCAATATACGTATACATATAAAGACAAAAAGCAGCGTAGGTGGTGCGAGAGGCTGTCCTCCGCCATCCGCAACCTGCATGCCCAGCGTGGGGATTCTGGGCGTGTCCCCTCAAAGAAGGCCCGTGCCCAGCAGAGGACAGCGGACCAAACAATTAACATTTTATGTAAATCAGTTAATATCAACATCTTGCATGATGTGCCTCAAATTTGGTACTTATTAAAAATATTTCATGCTAAAAATTGTTACTGTCGTAAGTTTCAATAAAAACGCGGATCGTGGCGACCCATAAAAAGACAGTAGGTACATAGTTCCGTATATGGGCACATGGCGTCATCGTCCGCAAGATTACAGGACACGCCTTTCCGCGCCTACCTGTCTAATTTCTCTAATGCGTCGGTCCACTTTGTCACTTTTACAAGGAGCCATTATTCATTTAGTTAATACTGCTCTATTTATATGTTTTTTTTTCTATTTTGACTTGGACTATGGTCTTAACCCTCTTATTCTGAGAGTAGACCCATGTTCCAACAGTGGAACGATAACAGGGTCGGAAAAAAACATTAATCGGCCAATAAATCATCATCATAGTCCAATGCGTTACAATTAACTATTCTTTTTTAATTCTTATATATATTGCTCACTTGTAGGCTTATTACCAAAACATATTTGGAACGATGTTAATATTCTTAGCTAAATCTAAAAAGTTGTTTCTCCAACATCTCAAAAGATCAAGCACGTATAAATTTACAGTATTCAAAGTGTGGATGCAATCCTAACTATACGGCAAACAGCTCTTGCTAAGTCTTAAATAAGAGGATGTTTGGTAGACGAACTTGCCGTCATAATAAAAAAAGTACTGTGGTAAAATTTAGATAAGACTCACTGCTATTTGTGATGGGGAAAACTGTCGCAACATGGTGTTCATACTTGTTTAGAATAATCCATAGTCGATGAACTTTGTTTGCGTCAATAACACCATAATTGTTACGTCGACTGCTGTGTTTGTCGGTGGGTTGCAAGCGCGCATGTCCTTGCAACCAACACAACTTGCCCGACTAAGAGCCCTTTGGTTTAAATCTAAGTTTGTCCTCTACTGGATTATTCTAACTTAGATTGGAATCCCGGGTTGGGCAAAATTGGATTTTTCTTACGTCTTCTAGTAGCGGCTGGATGTGTGCCCGATGCAATATACCTATTGCAAAAGACTCACCACCTATTTCATAGTGGGACGTAAACGTCACTGGTGAATCGTAGGAGTGTACTACACTCTTCTGCTTACGTCTTCGTGGACTGCAGGCGTGCTGTTACGTTTTTGTTTTGTCGTAACTGTCCATACTGTCTATAAACAACGATGTTCGCTGTCTAGTGATTTGCTACCTTTGCCACTAGCATTGAAACGAAACGCGACACGTCTTCGTACCATATTAAAATGGGAGTGGTAAGCGAGCCGCACAAAAGTAAACCTACCACATATCTTATACCACATATCACGTATCTTATCACTCAACGATAGTTTCTAATCTGTGTGGGAACTTCTCCAGTTCATATCTGCGATCAGTTCTCGAGTGACGGCCAGTGCGCGACACAGTCAACCGGCGAAACCTGTTTGTAAATTGTTGTTTATTTGAAAACGTGATTTCAATCGTGGTTGTGAAATCTTACTATAATTCGAAGGTGAAGCTACGATTTTGTAGGTTATATTACGCTTCACGGATGAAATATTGGTGTATTTATACCTACAACTATACTTCTTAATTCGTGTGTGAAAAAATATAGTATTATTATCCATACCGTTCAGTGGCCGGTGTTTTCTGCAGTGTACTGGTCAGTAAAGATTATCACTCACGATATCCGAACCTATAAATACCTATTTGTTCTAACTAATGTTTATTTAAATATCTATCTCGAATAGATGTTCATTGTAATCATACTTACTTATTTATTACCATCTACCAATTTGTTTGAACATTAAATTTTCGTTCCAAAATAGTACCTATCTATGTACATATTTTCTCGATACAAGGATTAAGCGCATAGAAAACTTACCATAGAGCGAGACAGGTAACTTGATGTGACTTTCATAAAATAATCCTAATAATGTTGATAAAATATTGCATTGAAACACAACATATTACAATTGTCTTCGCGGAAGAACTACCACACATACCAATCAATAGTAGTCAAAAACATACCTTATTATGCAAGGTAACCAAAAATTTTAACAAAAAAACCAACTTACTGCTTATTATTACGATACTATAATGTAGGTACAATTATTGTTATTTTTGGAGTCGGTGTCCCCAAGTGCCGTAGGCGAGATAGCTACATTACAAGTTAATTTGTAAACGTATAGAATTTAATTCGTTAAAAAAAATCTTAAATATTCTCGTAATATTATTGCTAGGTATATTGTAAAGTTTCCTTGGCTTACACCGACTACACACCGTAGATGTCCTGGCCGCCTGTGTCTCGTAGTGGACTGGAATAGACAAGATGATGATAGGGTTGCACAACGGAGAACGAAGTTGGATACCTCACCTCGTGTACACTTCACACACCACTCTTCACACTTCACACTTCTGATGTAACACTTTCACTAATACACAGGCTATACGCTATGCTAGTCAATAAATAATCGATATTTTTATCAAGCACCAAATGTATAAACCAACACCTTGCAGCTGCACGAAATATCAAAGCATTCGTGACTAAGAATGGATACTCGTATTTATTACTCGATACCCAGGCACTACCTCATTAAAAACCCATTCAGTAGTAATAATATACTTACACTAAAATTAATTTGATCTATTTTTTATGTGGTTAGTAGACATAAGTCAGTCATGATATGTGTTAGATGCCACCTAAAATTTTATATTTCTGTAATTATCACTAGATTTTATTCAATATGTATGTCAAATAATCTACATAAGTGTGAATGCAGGTAGGTACCTACATATACATTTTTACATGTGTACATGTAGAAATGTATATGTATAGTCATCTGTCTGTTTCTACCACAGCACACGCTCTGCGAGCTGTAGAATAGAACTGTCAAATGTAAAGTTGTCCCAAATTATATTATTATTATTGTTATTAAGTATTAATATTTGATGTGGATTACACTTTATCTTTACTTACACTTTACTACATTTGGTGTGGATTACACTTTGCTATCTTTACTTAAAGTAGTATGTCCCGATCGCAGAGCACAGGGCGTCCACGGCAGTCCTCCTTTGCGAACCGTCCTAACATTTTGTTGTACCATAATTCAATTATGTATGTAAACAGAATACGATACTATTAAGCATTAAGCAACGGCGTTAATGATCGTTACACATACATGAACTAAGTATATATGTACATTGCTTAAGTATAGAATATTACATCGGTTTAAGTGTACAGCCCATTTTGAACGTCCTTAACAACGGGAATTAATTTTACGCGGGGTGCAACAAAATATTAGTGTATTGTACATTATTATACATAATTATGAATATTTATCAGTAACTGTGAAAAATCCGATTTAATCCGACACATCACTTGCTATATGTCACCACGTCATAGCTATAAACGTTTTATTGTACATAGTTATTTCTTGCTAATATTTTACCACCATTAAACCACATAGAACTGTTATTGGTACCGTACTTGCTCTTGGTGAGGAAGTTTGCGATGCTATTTTCTCAATGCATTAAAGCATTATGCACATGCGTAAAGTACACTGCTTTAGTATTTAAGATAAATTAAATACTTGTACATACATATCCTTGCGACAAGTCCCTCACGGAGTACACAGAGAGCACCAAATGCCGAATATCTCTATCCTTACATACATATCGCTTCCGTCTACGTTCATCACTCTCTTCACACATGCACGCCGGTTTCGGAGACTTCTGACTCCCCCATCAGCCAGTGTCTGGTCTATTTGATATCTGTGTCCTCGGCACCGGCGGGTACTGCGTCCCAAATGTTTTGATAGTATGGTGATGAAAATGATGTACGAACAATGATCGCCACCTACTAGTTGGTATGTCGATCTATTCTAATATTATTCTGATTGATATTCCATTTAAAATGAAACTTATGTCATCGTTTTTTTTTTGTACTTCTTAAACATAGTTCGTTCGTGAGCGAACTGTGATGTATATATATGTAGTTTGCATA
The DNA here is from genome assembly GCA_018245635.1 of Mimoniades versicolor eupheme. NCBI lineage: Eukaryota > Metazoa > Arthropoda > Insecta > Lepidoptera > Hesperiidae > Mimoniades > Mimoniades versicolor. The sequence continues at coordinate 2,793 of DWDW01002122.1, read as the reverse complement.
TTTCTGCCACGAAACAATTGTTGCTAAAACAACTTGTATTTTGTTTTGAAGGCTATGGTTGCTGGTTCAGATACACAATAGGGGCGATAATCTCAATTCTCATGTATATATATGAAATTTGTTATGTTCTTTATTCATTGACGGACTCATTCGTGCAGTGGCTAGCCAACCTGACTGTTGTGCCCGAGGGTCGTGGGTTCGAGTCCCACTCAGAATAAATATTTGTGATGAGTAGAAGTATTTGTTCTGTGTCTGGGTGTAAAAATAAAAAAAATTTACGAAATATATATTTATGTGTATATATGTAGTTTATCAACCGTCTCGTTACCATACCACAAGCTCTCTTGAAGCTTGCTTTGGGATCAGATGTCCGTATGTGGAGATGTCCCAAGACATTATTATTTATGGGGATAACCAACAAGGCTGTCTCATTCGCAGCCTACATAAAGATCGCCGAAGTTGCCGGTCATTCCAAATGTGCCCTAAATCTAGATTTCGGCAAGTCGTATCAGCTGTTACACATTTTACTTTCACATAAAAAATCGTTATTATCACATCTGAAACCTAGAGGAAGATCGCCGACGTTGCCGCGCATTCGAACAGTACTTAGACCTAAACTTCGGCAATTCGCATCAGCAATAAAAATCATAATATAAAAATAATGATTTCACACTAAATGTCATTATTGAAGGGATCTAACATCCATCACTCGTAAATATGATTAGGTTCATTAGTTACGTTACACTATTGTACCTAGTTGATCTAACAGCGATCACATGTAATCATTGTTAAGTTAATCATTTTATTTTATCATTTAAAGTAGCTTAAAAACTCTCCGGCTATCGTGACGTAATTAGACTAACAATACGACTTAAATAGTATTATTTTTATAATTAGTTACAGACTAAATAATGCCTTACAATTCGGGTAGTAGGTACGCCATGCATCATGAATGAGTTTAATTCTAAAAATAATATTGAAATTATTTGTAAATATAAACAATCAAGTCGATATGAGTTTTATGACGTGCTTTAGATGTTGTGATGTGGATAGAATACTACATAGACAGCCGAGAGATACATATACGCAGCTAATTCCGGATCAGTTGTATAAATGTTGTCCTTTGCACATCCCTGACGTGCTACGACTGAAACACGAAGCATTTGCACGCGAAATACAAAGTGTAACGCCCGTAACAAAGTTTACGGCAACAACTCGCGCCGCGAACTTAGTAGCATGCGGCGGGCGGCGGCCACGTACTTCTCTGAATTCGCTTTTCCACCGTAGGTATTACGAGCCACTTTGATCAGTATTCTTTTGTCATTCAAACATATTTTATATTATTGCTCTTGTTACTAACTCAAATCATTATTACTATTATTGATGCTATTGTCATGAGTATTAGTAGTGGTCGTCTTATTGTTTTCTAGTGGTGCAGTGTTTTTTTAAACCCGGACTTTTTGTCTGAAAGTCATTATTATATTGTGACAAACACGAGATATAATAATTAGTACATTATTATATTATCTGTCACACTATGTTGAAAACTTCTACGTATGTTAATGGTACTATATAGTTCAACTAAATGTTAACGTATTCGTTAATATACCTATAGTTACTACTGGCTTCTTTATGGCTCCGTTTAGGTAGCAAGATCGAGTTTTGCTTGTATTTTTGGATTTTAAACGAAACGTGTGATTTGAGACTAAATGAATGAAACATTTTACAGGTTACATAAATTTTTATATACCCATAGCTAACAGACCATATAAACACATACGATAAAGATAAGTGAGTCACGGCCTTTCTCGGCACCTGCTTATACTGTGTCTCAAATGTTTTGATGACATGGTGGTGAAAATGTTGCACGAAGAAAGATCGCAATTTTTCCCGCTAATTTTTAGCTAATTTTTCCCGCGTTTTCATGCTTCGACAGACACACCAATTAATCGGGTCGGATGGATTTAAGTCGAACGACAGCCACTGGTTCGTATCGATGCTGTACAGAGTCGTTTAAATACTGCCAACTGAGTTTAGATTCCCCTAAGATAGGTCTAAAGACTCACCGATGCGAGCAAATGCAGTGAGATAGAACGATCTCAAGAAGTCTTCAACTTCGTAGAACTTTGACCTTTTCAATAGTAGGTATATATGTACATATATGCTTTGCAATGTTCAAATTTAATTCAGATAGTAGCAATTGGAAGTAATGTGAATTAGTTCGTTGCTGCAAGAAAAATAAACGCTTGGTTGATGGTCATATGTAGAATTAGTACTACAAATTGTTTTATTGGATTCTACCCTTTTTCTTTTGTAACTATCTACCAAGTCCATTTGGGATGGATGGATAGTTACTTCCTACGCCGCGCCATTTCGGCACTGGGGGAGGGATTGCGGGCCTCGAGGACGTCCTCTTTACCCGAGCAGTCTCGTGGGGAACACTACCCCACGGTGAAGTACACCCCGCCTTACAGGCGTGATGGAAAAGCCTGTTATCGTGCTCCCGCGGGTTCGCCGACTAGTCGCCCGCCTCCTGTTCGGAGTCGGACAACAGCCGAACGAGCTCACGCGGGAGCGGTCGGCCGTCCGGAGGCCGAGCGTGGAGCGGCGCGAACCCGTGCAGGTGGGTGTGTGGCCCACCATCGGCGCGAGCGTACATACGCCGCGCCGATAGCGCCACAAACCGCTCGAGCGTTTCCACTCGCAGGTCGCGCCGCAACACGTCGTTCCGAACGAACCGACCCGCCCCGGTGATGACTCGGAGCGCGATGTTCTGCTGAGCCTGCAGGCGTC
>DWDW01002121.1:0-10600 GCA_018245635.1 Mimoniades versicolor eupheme | reverse complement strand
CGACCCGGGAATCGAACCCAGGACCTCCCGTTCGGCAGTCGCACTCGCAACCAACACGACCAACGAGGCAGTCCTTTGTAGAGTACTATCAGATTTTACAACTAAAATTTCTAGTTGCTAGTGTACTCGACGCTCTGAAGGCTCGGTGTATGGCAATAGTCTCCCCACTCATGTCATGATGGGACGTAGATGTAACTGGTGAAAAGTGGGAGAGTTCTGCACTTCTCTGCCTACGTCTACTGGGATTACAGGTGTGATGTTATAATTTATATGTATGCACTTTGTGTACATGTATTTTTCGTTGTATTTTATAATGCAACAAAATATTTTGTGCTACAAATATTTACATTTGCTAATAATAATGGAACTACCGTTGTAAATGTCTTTGGTGATTTTTAAAATTTATTTAATTTAAAATTTATTTAATCAGATTGTATAATGTAACTTTAATTCTATATTATGTAATAGTACTTAATCATAATTATCTTTAAATACTTATTAATGTATTTGTATCTAAGCGTCAATATTTTAAATGCTGTGTTCACCTTTAATTGCGGGTACACGACTCAATGTACTTCAATGCTCTATTACCACATTTGTACAGTGTATACTGCGTTGGTGATCCAAATAAATAAATAAAAAATGCTGTAACAGCTTCACGAAATGCTTTAAATGTGGGTCATTATAATCATCATAGAAATTAATGTATAATCCTAAAACGTATGTGTTTTAGGATTATACATTAATTTCTACAAAGAATAATCTTTGTAGATAGGCGCTGTTCAAAATTGGAAACCAGGCCTTATGGAGTGGGGAGGCTGAGTTTTCTATTACGAGACTATCATTGCTTTAATTGTAATTATTATTGTGAAGTAATAACAAGCAAGAAGGACTTGGTTATTGAAAGACTTGGTTGCCAGAGGAGGGATAGCTTGGAGAATAAGAAAAAGTGTAACTGTCTTCCAATTATCTGAGTTGTTTGCGACAGTGTGCGATCCTGCCTCGTTATACATAGCAGTGATATCTCGCCGCGGGGCCTTTGACTGCTTATCAGTCGCTTATGTATAAAAATATGCAAGATAATGTAACAGACGAGCACATATACAAATATCGTTCATTAGCGCTCAATTCATTCTATACTTTTTTTTAAACACGTTTATATTCATAAATGATATTAAAGTACAGCGTAACATCACGCCTATAATCTCGGAAGAAGTAAGCAGAGGAGTGTAGTACACTCCTACGTTTCACCAGTTACGTTTACGGTTAACTACGGATTAGGTCGTGAGCCACTTGCCGTACATCTGGTACATATCAAAACTTCGAGCCACTATTAGACTATATAAGTCAGAAAAATCCGGTAGTGTCCGACCCGTGATTTGAACCCAGGCTCTCTCGATAGACAGTCGCGCTCGCAACCAACACGACCAACGAGGCAGTGAATATAAAATAAGTTAATAAAAAAGGTGGATTTTTGTTAGGATCGTAAGTTATTATGTATTGATTTATTACACATATGTTTTTTTGGGATAATAGTGCTTATTAATTTCCAATCTATCATAGGGCATTCTTCACGAGTTCCTGCCGACTGCAGCGAGATGTCCTCGATCGTGAGGCGGTCACTTCGCTGCCCTTGCCCTTTGACCTTGTAGCCATAACTATTGACATTCTGAGAAAGAATCTAGCCGTAAATCGATAAAATATTTAATGATGACAGTAATGTTATTATAGTTTATATCATTATCTTCTTTTATATCATTATATTAGACTTCTAACATTCCAATATAATTCTCCAAATGGAAATACTTACTCTGCGACTGTATATATTGCAATCAGGCTATATTGCAAGCTTCTTTAAAAATAGTGATGAGTATATTACGCTTTAAATCCGTGCAGTTTCGTGCAAACTATGCACATGAAAAATATTAAATAAAAATAATAGTACATTCAAATTTTCGTTACAAATTTCCATCCCGATCTAACGGTGTTATGCAATGCAGCACAAAGCCGCCCGTGGCTGCTATCGTTTCATTAAGAATAATTCATTTAGCCAACCGGTGTCCTGTTTTCCTTGAATATTCAACAGCGGACAAGTTGATTCCTAGCTGCGACACTGCCAGGGACAGAGAGAGTACACTCAACGAAACGTTTGTTGTTCGCGTTAGCGAGCGTTTTCAGTTTCACGTCTCTCGTTTTCGGGTATCGTTCGTGTTCTCTCAATATTTCTTTATTACATTGAAAATTACAGTTAATTTTTATCCCCAAACCGCATGCCCAGCGTTGGGATTACGGGTATAACGGTATAAGGATTGCAATAGGCTGATGATGATGATGAAATTTTAATAAACGCATATGTGAAAGTAAGTAAGTACTCGTAAGTACCTATTCCATTTGGAAGATATTTTCTGCGTCTGTATGTGGTACAGTGAACTGTTTACAGTTGGTACTGCTGTGCTGGGCTACCGTAAACCACAACTCTGATAATGTAACTTGATAGGCTTTCGTATTATTTGGATTAACATGAATGATAATAATTTTGAGTGTATGGAAGTTATAAAAACCATGTTGATTATTATGTCCTGGGCGATAATTTGAAGCTAATAAATTTAATTGTTTGTCTGTGAGGTTAAAATATCCCTAGGATTCAAACGTGTTTTAGTAATAATATAAAGATTTTGCCTATGAATGTGTATGTGACAGTGTGGAACGTTGTATGTACAGTGCTATATGCTTAATTCATAGCAGAATTGAAAGTTAGCACACTTTATTCCGGTTTATCTGAATATTCACCGTCGGATAAGTTTAAGCTAGACGCCGTCGGCGGTGGCTTCGCGATTTAACAAAATGTTTTACTTGTACACGGTGGCGAGTTTCGCATTGAATTTTCGCATAGCGTAGCGTGTTCCGAACAATCTCTTTGTGAAACTGTTTAAACGAATTTTACTGCTACCCCTTTCTTTATTAAGGACACACAAAAAAATTCATTGGTGGAAGTATCCGCAAGTATCTATGGTATAGATTGGATGTGTTAAGTGTAAGTTTTTAATTTTTACTGATTGACACCTTCGACTTCATCCGCTTTGTTTATGATATTAACAATATATGTAGTTTATGTACAGAGAAGAAAACATAAAAAATATCAAAGGCAAAGTACACTTTGCTAATCTTTAAAAGTCGCTAAATATTCTACTTTTTTAAAACTTTAGTACATTTATATTACTTATAGCAATAATTTTTCTTTCAGATAGAATCAAGCGTCTGAGAAATAAAACTTTAAAAAATATCTAAATCTATCCAGGAGTTTTCCGTGCTGCGCGCACACCGGCAGTTCCTTATCATTTTATTTTCGTAGTTTTTTGTCGTACATTTAACTGAACAGTGGCATTTGAACTTAAACAAAATATTGTGCATTTACAAAAGTCTTAAATGATGGTGTCGTGAAGGAGTTATAAATTTATTTGGATTTCACTAGCGTTTTTTTTTATGTACTTAAATTCCGTTACGTTCCCTTTCACTAAAAGTTATCATTCAAAAAATGTTAAGGATAAGTTCTAGACTAGTAATCAATTAAAAACAATCTTTACATTTCATCAATAATGTACAATGTAACTAAAACGGTGAATAGCAGCGCTGCGCTCCGGGCGCACTAAAGCAAAACTTAAGCGCTAAGTCGTAGGAAAACTCCGCCGGTGGAGACCGCAGACCGTTTTAAGTAAAATATTAAATGTGCTGTAGGATTTGTCGGAGTGCTGATGCACACGGGCTTTAATATTTGATAAAACAACGCCCGCGACGACGCTCTGTCTAGCCCTTAATTGCAGAACGGTGCTTCAGCCGCGGATACTCAAGAGCGCAAAGAAGCGTCGAGAGAAATATATTAAAACGCACCCTATATTCTTCGGCTACCATCGGCTTGGCTTACTCGGCCCACGAGCCGTTCATTGCGAACCATGGATACATTGAGGCCTATAAATTTTATGCGTGTTCACAATGGTGCTATAAAACGTCGCAATACTTTTTAAATTCCCTTTTTTTCCAACGGATTTAAAGAAAAGTTTTAAAAGTGAACCGCAACTCAAGGTTTGTGAAATAATTTAAAACCGACAAACAGACAAATTACGGGAATCGCATTCGGTTCGGACGAATATTAATATTCGGCTGAATCTAATTTCCGCGCGGATGCATGTACCTACATTCATCTAACGCAATTAATATATCCGGATCCGTTCCGAACCCTCTCTTCGACGGTGAGTCGGAACACGCCGCGCCATATTTTCACAGTCTGATTCTTTCGAAATTCGCAGCATGTCGTTATTTATTCAACTTAATGTATCTACTATTATTTTTTGTGAGATATATAGTTGTTGAAATATTACGATGACTTGGGTGATGTATTTCCACAGAGATTCATGGTAATAGATGAGATTGTTATATAGAACCGACGAGGTGTTACAAATTATGCTTAGAGTTAGTTCGGCCTTTCCTCTCAAACGAAAGACTATTGCCTCCAATTACTCTCGAGCGATGTACGACAACGCAGTGTCGTTAATCTTGCGTGCGGGAAGAAATTCGATCTACGAGACGCGTAGACACATTGAGGGTGTTTCGTCAATTTTATTGGCTATATTCAGTATTGAATCGATATTTGTCATTTAAAGCATAAAGACGTAATTCACGTGAAAAAAGATATAACTGACAGAAATTTGGCAACTTTAAATATATTTTTGAAACTTCGACATGCGTTGAATGGTATCACAATGTTAAGTAATGTCCATTTTCGTAAGCTCAAGTTTGGTGCGATAAATATGTATTTCAAGAAAATACTAAATATCGTTTTCAAATAAACAAAATTAACACGGCAACCTAAACTTGTTCATTAACGTGGAATAATGATCGGGTATTTGTAGAGGATACAAATCTTCGGAGTAGAATCGGCGTCATAAATTATTCTTAAGCTTAGAGTGACCGAGAATCGGTCTTTCACGTCGGCCATTACCAGAGCGTACGAATTGAATGATTTGTATCGTTCAACCTCAATGGATTATAAAATTAAGGTAAAATGAGGAGTTTCGGGTTAAGGTTATATCATGTTTTTTTTTTATTTAGCCTAATTAAATCAAATCTATTTTATTATTCAAATTTGTATGACTTTATCATTCAATAAGCGTCATTATTCATCATTTCTATCGATATATTGAACATTGGAAACAGTATAAAACGAAGTCATAATCAAATAAACTTAATAATTTAAGAGCATTACACATATAATTCTTTACACAAAAAAAACACTTACTTCCTTGTTCGTCTTAGCGTATGGGTGAGATGACGTACGTACCTGAAACATAACACATCATCCATAATATATTTATTAACATTCAACGTGCCTGTAGCAAATGAAAGCAATATGAAGCGTTATTCATCTACGAGTATGTGTAGACTTTTTATCTCACCATGAAAAATGGCGCGAGCCTATTGCCATACTCCGCGCACAAACTAACTAGACTAGCGGTCGAGATTCTAATATTATTTTACAACTAAGTGGCGATATCCCATGATATTACTATTAGTACTGGCCAAACACGTGAAGATCTTTTTCTATGAAATGTGAATACTATAGCACACTACGTTAAATTTGTCCATTACCACTTACTGTACGGGGAAAAGTGAATCTATGCATGAACACGGTTAAATTAGTGTTAACTGTTTATAAAAGCTAGACATCTCTATCTAACTGTTACTGAATTTTAAGCCAAAGGCATGATACATCATTTCAATGTTTTTTAATTTTAGCCGGTATAAGAAATTGTTATATAAAAAAAAAATAAAAAATAAATAACTTGCACAGAGTTGTAAAAAACATAAATAATATAAATAACATAGAAATGTTAAAGACAACAAAATACCTATATTAAAGCAAGAATAAAATCATAATAAAATATACTAAACTAATACAGTTCATGCAACATTCGTGAAGTTAATTTTATACATGTACCTAATATAATGCGTGGTTACATATTATTATTATCATTATTCAATCGCCACGTTTGGATCCTCACGGGGTGGGCAGGGTGCACTGGGTGTCATACTTTATCTCTACAAACCTGATGTTCTTCATCTACATTCAATACTCTTCAAACCCGCGCGTCCGTTTCGGAGACGAGGCCCCCACGAGCCAGTATCGGTATTGTGAATACACCTTCAATATCAATAGGTTTCATACGAAAATATGTTTCAAAAAGGATCATGAATATATCTACGTGTATTGTATGTTTTATAACATGTACAGAACTGGAGCGCGCTGTTATTAAATTGAAAAATAATCATCAAACGCACACCGCAACATCGTTGCCTACTTTCGTATCGCGTCACGTGATTGAGACACACGATAGCGGCGGGCTTAGACGAAATGCTTTCCGTAGGCGTTAACGCCAAACGCTAACTTGAACCTGTATTGAAATGACATAAGCGTGACGAACCATTTTTTTCTGCAGCTTATGTTTTTTCAGTACATTTTAGCGTTTGGCGTTAACGCTTACAGAAAGTATTTGTCTAAGCCCCCAGCTCACCATCTTTAATATTATTGTTATTATACCGTCTCGCCAGCACCCTTTCGTGGTAGGCCGTGAACACCGAGTGCCAAATATCTCACACTGCAGACACAACGCGCATCTTCCACATTTATCACTCTCTTCGTACGCACGACGATTTCAAAAACTGCTAACTTCGCTATCAGCCAGTGAATTTTAAATAAACCGATCAAAATTCCGACAGCAGCAAATTTATAAATAACTGTACGCTTTTTTTTATTCCACGTGGATACTATTCGAATCGTACAGTTTGTAGTTTTTTATATGATATGAGCAACATGTTAATAAATATTGAAAACATATTACGCGACGGGCGTGTGCGGCTCATAAGGATGTCGCGAGTCGCCTTGAGCTGGCACTTCGATTCGAACACACAAAGCGTATATGTTAATACTGCATTTGCAATTAAAATCGACACCCACCAAGGGATGCTATTGTTTCGGAGCGAAGTAAACGAGGCGACATATATATTATATTAATAATATTATTGTCAGTATCGATAGGCTTGCGCTAATAATTAAATGTATTTTATTATTAACTTTGTCATATATCAAATAATTGCTCTGTTTATTTTCACATAAAAACAAACAAACAACTAACATATAAATCTGACTTGTATATGCATATTGCAAATGTAATCGAGCAAGGAGCGGGTTTGAAGTGTCTAGTTGTGGGAATACTATCGTTAATTCAGCCTCTCGGTATGCTTAAAAAGCTATCTATCAATTGCAAAGCATTTTGCTAATAAATCAAAAAACTTAAATATTTCTTGGCATATTAGGCTATATCCTGGATGATGAATATTACCAATTTGATTTGCGGTTCGATTGAATAAAAATCGTCTCATGTTTTTTGCATGGCTAGGCACATACCACAATGCGTTCCAAATTGTTCTCAACAATGACATTGGCTCTTTTGTCAAGTTTTGTCTCTAAAAAAAGTCGGTGATATTCGGTATGTATGTGTTGTGTAAGAATATTAATTTTTTTATTATATCATCACGTCAAGGCCTTTACAAGGTGGACATAGATTTCGTGCTCTAGCACCAAAGGTCAAATATTTTCATACATGCACGCTGGATTCTGAGACTTGACTTCACCTCAACTAATAAGCTGCTCCTAAGCAAATCTATGCATTGATGTTCAAACCCTAGCGGTTCATCCACTGGCGATACGACAAAGTATTCAGTCCGAAGCGGTTTCCAAACTTTTGACACGGGGTAAGAGAAATTTGTATTTGAGAGAACTTTGTTTGAGTTTTCTTCGTTATCGTTTTAATTTGCATTACAGGAAGCGCTTGTTGTGTCTGTACTCGGTTATTTGCGTTTCTTATTACATCTATATTTTTCTATAAATGAAACTTTCTTCAAAATATTCTTCTAGAAGTATGTACGTGATATTGATTGATATACGACGAATTTAATTCGATGATTGTAAATACAGATATTTGTTACACGAATAAAATTTGAAATCAAAATGTTGATAAATGTAACGTCACGCCTGTAATCTCAGAAGAGGTAGACAGAGAAATGTTGTACACACCTATGTTTTACCAGGGAACCGAGAATACGAGTAAATCTAATAAAAAATTATATGTAGGTACATACGAGTAGTTCGCTTAAGGTTATCTTTCTCAAACTTCATCCTCATTTGATTCTAAAATATTTAACCATATCCGTAGTGTTCAATATATATTACTATCTGTTTCAAGTTTCAAATAAATCAATTGAAATAGTTCATCTTTATCGCATAACTTGCAGGTACGCGCAAATCAAAAACAATGTTGTTCGAAAGTTCCAGAATAGAATTGAACGAACGGTTCGAATTTCAAACAAAATGGAATAACGGAATCAAACGTTCTGATTATAAAAAACATTTCGCTCTGGAACTTTGGTTACGAATGATACTAATTTAAGTAATTTTCAGAGTGGAAGTTAGACAAGCAATCTCTGGGTAAAGTTAGGGTGAATTTCAGAACGCGGCCCAGCATCTCTGGAAGAATGTAATAACTTACAGGTGCTCCGAGTTCTTTATTGGATTTCGCACGTTCCAAGTCGACGTGTTTGATGGCCGGAAGATTCTTGCCAAACTCTTCGGCAGCTCTTTGCTCAGTATTAATTCTCGTTCGACAACGTGTTCTGGCTTCCTACAGCGCTCACATTTATTAAACAGTTTTATGTAATCACAAACATCGTTCAAGTATTGGTCGTATTTGTTGACGGACGCAAAGATTTGAAGCCATTATGTCTTATCGTCTTGACTTATTAGCGTATATTGATTTCTATATTTTTTAATGCCTCATATATTTTCTACCTGCTGCTTACTTTCTATCCGTCTGTTCACAATCGCCACTAAAACAAAACAGAATACTTAAAGTGAAAGCGAAGGTAATGGATAAATAATTATAAATATATGAGTTCCATATTCCAACTCTGTACACGACATTGACCTTGTTGCGACGTTTTTTGTGCCAACTACTGCAATACAATGCTAATAAGCAAAACCGCAAGTGCAATACGCTGCACAGTTCAGTACACGTCATCTTAAGGTCAAACGATTTCACTAATGTCGCTGACCTGTTCAAAGAATCGCACGCTCAGCTGTGTCACGGGGGCGACGCGAAAAGTGGTTCTCAGGAGCCACTGAAAGGAAAAGTATAGGCGGTCTGCCGAGCGGTTGCACGCCGAGTCATTGACACATGCAAATTGAACGACGTTTCGGTATTCGGTCGACGAACTCTCCATTCAATGTCTGTCGAAAGTTATCCATGTAACGACGCGTAGCCCACAAACGACTCTACATCCTAGCGCGCGAATGTAACGTTGAAATAATACACGAACTAAGTTTACATTCTCACCTCAAAAGCCTAAAAAAGCACGGTGCCATGTTTAATTCTTCTTTCGATATTGAACCGTAGTGCTTCACAGAATAGTGCGTATAAATATGTAAACAAGGTCGTTTATCGGATGTCCGATGCCTCGTCTATAACAGATGCGGTGCTAACACGAGGTGCGTCTGGCCATTGTATTATTAGCATTGCGAATTTCGTCAAACGCTTAGCACTAGACAATTCACAAATACAACCGGGCAGTATGCAAATGTACCCTGTCTGGGGGACATTTGAATGGTTTGTTTTAATACAAGTGGGTGGTTTAAGCGATAATTAATACAGATTTAATCAAAATATGTGCGCCGTGGTGGGGTTGCCACTTGAATTTGATTTTGCTGAGATTATTCGCTTTAGCATGGTAATATATGCTTTTAGAGTAGACAAATTCTTAAATTTACATTTCGCGACTCCATTATTAATTAACAGGAGATTGATTAACTGTTTTTTGACATAAAATGTTCTTTAGCGGTTTTCTTTCTGTAAATTGATTCTAATTTTGAATGTTAATTTCATACGTTTGTGTCCGATTTCTACTATAAGTGGATCATGTATTTGAAATTATTTTCTTTTTAGTCACTTTAATATACGGACACATAAAATTATAATAACATTATTATGTATTACAATTTAATTGTTATCTGTTCAGGTCTGGTAATGTTACCAGTAACGGGAAGTTTTTTAAGTAGCATTCCACACTAAGTAGAACCTGTAAAGCTGTATATCTCTCAACACGGAATCTTTCTTTCACATTATAGGTTCTGTTACTACATTATGTACATTATTTATTAATGACTATTACAGCAGATATACGGAAATAAACATAAGTGAGGTCTATTATTTCTCACTCGATGAATGTACTCATATGATATAATCGGAATGTGTAATATATGTTAAATTATATGACATACTTCACGTGTGATGTGAACACAAAAGTGTCTGTTTAACTACTTCCAACAATGTTGCGATATTTATGTTACAATTTTAATATAATGTTACAGATATGCAGTGTTTTAGTATGCTTGTTGTGTATTTATAAATATAATTTTTATGATTTACGCAATGATAAGTCGGTAAGTAATTGGTTTAGGAGAAAACCTCTCGCTGCGGGGGTATAACGTGTGAAT
>DWDW01002120.1:0-10602 GCA_018245635.1 Mimoniades versicolor eupheme | reverse complement strand
AAACGTGCAACATCGCAGCGTGACGACCGTTTTCTTGTGACGTCGTCATTAAGAAATCGGCGTTTGAATGCTGTTCATGAATATAAATACTCACTAATGGGTTAATATTATAACTATTCAATGCATGAAGGAATAAATTGATCTTGATAACTCTCACAAATTGTGCAATGCAATTTCTGTGATATTCATGTATAAAATAACAATGGTACCGTCGAAATGTGTCAAAAAACTAAATTTTATATTTACACATGATATATGAATGTAAGTAGGTATTTATAAAATTACTTTCAAATTGTTCTACACGATTCCCTTTGCTACACGATCATTAAATTTTGTTGAACACCAAATCGCAATTTGGCAAATCGCCAGAGCTCTACGTCGGGCTTTGCCCCTATTTAGAAAATATTAATGAACGAACAATTATTGCTTAGGTGAGAACCACTCTTCAGCTGTATTTAAGCGGCCATTGTTCAACATAATATCTCTAATTACAAGATGTCAAAATTATATAGTTTCTTTGGAGACTAAAATAAGATCTATATGTAGAGTGATGAATGTAAATAAAACATGTCAGGTCTGTAAAGGTAGTCTGTGATCACTGTCAACACCGCAAGGGACCTAACGTGACGATTTGATAGAAATAAAATAAAATGTGAAGATATTTAAAATAGTTACTTCCGCCTGTATCTCCTCGAAGAGGTAGACAAAGGAGCGTAGTTCGCTGCCACGGTTTACCAGTTAAGTTTACGTTCCATTTATAGAAATGGTGGTGCAAAGGCCTATTGTCATACACCGGGCACATATCCAGACTCTGAGTTAGAAAAATGTAATAGAACCCAACCCGGGATTCGAACCCAGGACCTCTCGATTGGCAGTGGCGCTCGCAACCACTGGACCAATGACGCAGTCTGTCAGCTTGGGAATTGTTTGGAATGAATTTTTATCGTTATATTTTAATACCGGCCGTTTCAATTTCTCAGAGGCAAAAAGATTCGCCGCCTGCCCCCGAAACAATTTTTGGGAATTTGATGAAATTTTAATTCGATTAGAACCGGGGGAGCGATATTAAAAAGAGAAGCCAAAAATTGAATAAAAAATAAGGTTTGGGCAGTTTTAGTAGGACCGTAAGCGTCTCGAACACGATATTTTATTCTTAAAAAATGAAGTATTTACATATGCGTATCTTCACGCACCCTCCCTCTCGGGTTGGGCAGAGAGTTCCGAGTACCAAATATCTCTACCCTTACAGACCTGCCGCGTTTCTTTTACATTCATCAGTTTCTTCATACATGTATGCCGATTTCGAACGCTTCTGACTCCTCCTTCAGGAAGTATATGGCCTATTTGATCAATATAAGTAAACCTGGGCCTCCCTTGGCCCGTCCATCAATATTCGCATTGTATATCTGCTTCGTCATTATTTTATCAGTAAAATATGAAACACCTAGTCGAATTAATAAGTTGTTATAGATTATCTGCTGCTATTAAATCTGTTGAAGATACTCTATAGATAGTTACCTCATTGAATTATAAAATACATAAATAGTCTTAATTTACATCATTCTGTAGAAGTTTGGCAGGCCTCTCAGTATACGAAATTATATATAGGGGTAACAAGATGCCTCTTTGACTGCCTCGATGGTTGAACAGCTACAAGTGAACTTCGCTGGCTATAATTTCGGATTATGCCTACAATGCAGCCGCGATTATATGTTACGCTATGTTCTCTGCCAACATTTCCCACGATGCTTCCGACAGTTGCTTCCCGACGAGATTCCTGCAAAAGTATTTGTACTGATAGGTTAGGACATGTCATATAGTCAAGAGAACGGAGGATTGTTATTTCTTCAAAATTTTTCATCTTAAACTATTTGCTTTTTCAGGTGACAATTACGAACTATTAGAGATGTAACTATATAGGCGTAAATAAATCAAAAATTCCGAAGGAATTTCTGCAATGTTTCTGATTTAAATCCTTTTTGGTTCTAATCAGGGCGTAGGAATCACGGGTCAGGCGATGGACATAACAAAATATTGGTTAAGCGAAGTGAACTTACGTAATAGTATATAGAACTATGAAACTCACGCGGACGTTACGTTCTAATACTCTAATATGTTTCATAAAGGATAGTAAATTTAAAATCTATTAGACAGCCCTTTTATACCTGTAAACAATTTAACTGCACCTAACGTTTCTAAATTTAGCAGTTATATTATTCAGGTCAGTGATCGATGTATTCTGATAAATACAATAAAAATTAATCCAAGCCCGTAAGTTAACAGCTCACGTACTAAGGCATGTCACAGAATCACGAGAATTCCAACTTACAATGCCAACGTTAAGTAAAGGAAAGTACAACATGCTCAAAATCCTTATAGACTCTCTACAGTAATATTTCCTAGCTCCCGTTTCTCGGGTGTGACGTTAAGAAAATTAATGAAATCCTGCCCTTTATATAAGGAAAGGATATATAATACCGCCTACAGCCATTTTCCTTCAATTCAATTCAGGAAGATCTATTAGATGATCTTAATACACAGGAAAATAAGGTTCAATATTGTTCCCATTCTGTATTTGTGAATTGTGAGCTTTGTGTTTATTTTTAGGCTACATTGGAACAGAAGTTTTGGCATTGATACTAAATCAAAGAGCTTTTCCACTAAGTAACCCGTTCCAAGTAATAAAGTTGCGAATTGACTCGTTTATCCCTATCTATCAAAATATAAAAAGGTAAGAGCGTTTTCATAAAACAAGACATTTCACAACTTGTGGATTTTGTGCCCTCGAGGGACTTATTAATCCCATATTACGTACAGTACGCTCATTTATTTATTAAAGTAAATAAATAAATACAGTACGATCATTCATTAATCAGCATATGCAGATACAGACGTCGTACCTTTCAGTTCTTTGGAAAATATAGTACACAGCCAATTTCCTTTGCCGCAAGCGAAGACTTGTTTAATTCGTATTCTGTTAGGACAATTATTAAACGTAAAAATATGAGGAAGTAACTGTTTGAAGAAAAAACAATAAAAGTAAAATTAATGTTAGAACAAAATTAAACGTAAACGAGATTTTCTTTTCAAATTGACGATGTTGTCATGGCTTACTTTAAACCTATCTAACATATTTATTAGACCTAAATTATACAACCTATATGCCACTTAAATTGTTACAGATAATACTCGCGGTTGGGGTTTAGTTAATTTCCTGTCAATCTAAATTACGAGACCAAGCGCAACTCGACTCAATACGCTAAGTCTGGATCAGTATTTACCTACAGTCTAACGGATCCCCAATTTGGGTTCCAGTCAAAGCGAGATTGGCTTCTAATTGTTTAATTCAATGTCAATTTAAATCCTAGCAACGCTTGCAGTTATTTCAATCATAGTTTACAGATTGTATTGTGCACTGTTGACCTCTAGGTCAACAGTGCACAGGGCTTCTAGCCCTGGGCGTGATACCCAGGTCGGGATATGGCAATATACATAATATCACGCATATACGTCCGTGGAAGGTGTAGGCAGAGAGGTGTAGTATTCTCACTTTTCGCCAGTTATATAATAGGTACGCCCCATGTTGTAGGGGTTGAGCTTATTGGCTTAGACTGTTCCCGATGCCAGACTCCGATTTGCCACTGATAATTTCAACTCTGTTATCAATAAATATAACAACCATTTATTTATATAAATTTCGTCGTTCGTTTGTTGCATTAGTTCAGGTCAATACATTTGTAGGTAGAACAGAAAAGCTCCAGCGTCCTTCAATTACCAAAGTGAAAGATGTCGTGATGCCTTTGTTCAAGAAGTTTTATTTCCTGTTCATACTTCGGATCAAAGTGGTGAGAGAAGCGACTTCCTTGTTTGTTAACTGTAATGTTTTCTGATTTGTCCCGGCACTGTTTTGGTTTTGGTTGGCACGAATTAAAAAATAAAATTATTCGCAATCATTTTCACTGTAACGAACTTAATGTTTATTGACTAACTAGCTCCTTGATTCATTAGTTAGATGTTGAGCCAGGAGTCGCGAGTTCGAATCCTACCCAGGACAAATATTTGTTTGCCAAACACAAGTACTCTGAGATGGGTGTAAAAAACTTAAGTAATAAAAACTGTATAAGTACGAGTGTGTATTAATATGTAGTTTATCAGTCATATTGGTTACCATAACATAGACTATCTTCGAGCGTACTTTGGTATCAAATGACCGTATGTCGAAATTTCCCAAGATAATCATTAATCCACTTTATAGTACCTACCTGTTAAGAATGAAATCGAATTTTATACAATTTGAAATGAGTCAAATCAATGAACTGTCTATTCGGTACTCTGGATGCCAATCAGCACAAGAAGTGCATCTTAGCTCACATAAACCAACATAGAGATCTGACTATTCCAGACTATAGTATCATATGGGGTACTCAGAATAATTGCTCAAATTAGTACATATATCTAGCTAATTGCGAACCCGACACAATAATGCTTGCGGTGGGCGCTGTCGTGCTCCATTGCCATCAATTAGTGAATTCAGCGCGGTACGGTTTGATTAATATATTAATATTGAAATATCGTGTGGTGTGTCAGGAATAAATTATAGAAATAATCGTGTTTCAGATTATTTCTTTATTTATTATTTATTTATACTCTACAAAATAGTAAAGTAACAAAAATGCGGACTTAATACTAAAAGCATTCTCTGCCAGTCAACCTTTGGGCAGAAGGAAATGCGTGAAGGCGGTTACAAAAGAATGGAGACAAGTAAATAAACAAAATAGAACAAATCTAAGATTTCCAGTAACCAACATAAATATTACATAAATATATTAATATAAATATTCAAAGAATTCGATGGAGAGTGTGTAGTGTAAAAATAAACTAAAGGTCTTAATGGGGATTAAATGTTTAACAGTGAAGTAATCATGGTGACGAATACCCATCATCAACGTTATCAGCTTCTTGCAGTCCACTGTAAGACATACATCTCCCCTGAGGTGTTAAGCCCATAATCCCCACGCTGGGCTAGCGGATTGGGGACCGCATAAAACAGCTCCTCGTATCGCCTACGCTGCTATTCATAAGCGGCCAGGAAATTTAGCTGTAGTTAATTCATAGATACTTATTCCATAAATGCCTACCATTTCGAGATATGTTATTTCAAAGATACATATTCGAGAGACACCGATTCCATAGATAGTTATTCAAGAGATACCTATACCATAGATACCTATTCGAGAGATACCTATTCCACAGATACCTATTCCCTAATAAGGTAGTTATTCCCACAATCTTTAAGTAATAACAATAATGACAATGAAATGTGAACATTAATAATTTAGAAAACCATTTCTCATAATTCACAACTTGGACTTATAATAGGGAGATTTCATAAACATAACTACCTACTAAAAAAAGTGACATCATGCTTGTTATCGCTAAAGAGGTAGGCAGAGGAGTGCAGTATACTCCCACGTTTAACCAGTTACGTTTATGGCTTACTATGGAATAGGTGGTAAGCCTATTGCCATACACCGGACATACTCGTACATCCAGATTCCGAGCTACTATTAGAAAATCAAAGTTAGAAAAACCCAATTGTGCCCGAGCCGGGATTAGAATCCAGAACCACTCGTCCGGTAGTCGCGCTTGTAACCGACACGACCAACGCGAACGAGGCGACCTCGAAGATACAAGAATATTACAATGACGTAATAAATCTTCATACTAATATTCGGTTATCTTGTGAAGTTTTATTTCTGAAATTGTATAAAGAAAACGTCCTAATCAAACATATAGGTATTTTTAGATCCATATATTCTTTGAAAGGAAAAAATAGTATTCGTAATAACAATTTTCGATTGTTACTTCTGGGAGTTATACGGAATGCATTCATGTTGGCTACCCGTCGGAATTTTCACGATCAAGTTCTGAATAGCGTAAAATTGAATGTACCTACTGTACCAATCGATTTTGCTAATTACAAATGCAAGGACAGTACTACTGGTTTAATTAAACTGGTAATTAGATTGGGTAATGTCTGATCAATCAAACCTAGATACCGCTGCTTGGAACATTAAAATGGCACTCGCGATGCCTAATGGTTAAATAACAATGTTTTCATTACAAATATCCAGAATAACAAGCAAGCTAATCATATAACAGCGTAATTATAATTAAGGAAACACAGTTCAATGCGAGCCGCGCGACAGGAAATGAGGAAACGACGGCGTGTTTCCGGCGGATATGATGTTGATAACTTGTACATACAAGTGAGTACACATGAACGAGTAATATGTACTTAGCACATTTAAACTCTACTTTAGTGTCTACGTACCGCAAATACCACGATGTTGTACCTACTCATTCCCCTTTACTAAGCTAAGTTTGTAAAATTCTGCGTCACACTTTCACCATGAGATTTATATGCGATCCGTCCGTACGAAGGTTTTAAAAACTCCGATGAAAACTTGTAACAAGTTGAACGGTTATTACAACCAGTGAGGCTGAATGCTTGATATATGTAGGTATCTATGTATACCTTCAGAAGCACCAACTACCGGCATATATTCAACGGCAAATTGTACTGCTTAACTATATAGAAGTACACATGTATGAGCAAATATTTGGGTGTTGACATTATACACCGTAAGTCTCAATGCTCGTGTACATGTCCTGTGTTCAAAGTACTCACGTATCGGGAACTAAATACATAGTATGAACGATAGTATGAACGATAGTATGAACGATACTTAAGTATATCTTTAACAATAACTCTTGAATATCTATAATTATGTAATATTATGTTTGATAATGATTAAATGTATATTATTATTAATCTTTCTTAAAACATTTGCAAGCCCGTTTAGACTGAGCATATGTGGATGTGAGTTTTAATAACTCAATATCTATAACCATCTTATGTAGTACAATCTTGAAAAGATATATAACTATGTATTATCATTATAATTCCATTATTTGAAACGAGTATTGAGCTAAACTTGTAATTTGTTTAAATTAAAACATAAAAATTTAAATATCAAACTTTAAAGTTCATTGTGAAATTTCATTAAGTTCAAGTGGACATTGACTGCATAATGAACTAGAGTTGTAAAAAATCTCAGTGGATTTTTCGCGCGATAAATTTCTGAAAGAGGGTTTGAGGTTTTCGACGACATCAATCCCTAATGGAAATGAAGAGGCGTGAATAAAATGAATGTCACTGGGTGTCGGACACATTAACATGTTTTCAACTCTCATTTGGCGTGTAACACCACATTTGTATTTAAACACTCCCTTCGTTCGGTGAGGAATGTTTAGTAGCGACTGTGCATACTATAGATTTCTATATACATAGATCTCTTCGTAAATATATTCGTATGTATGTACGAATATACGTTTGACTTCTACGTTATTTGCAGAACGAAAATATATTAGTGCTAATCAAAACCAATCATATTTACTCACTCATAAGTTGGAAATTGTTTTCATAATATCCGTGAGCAATTACTATTAGTGACTAACCGTTGAAAATATTAAAAGCTTCGATATTTCAGGTTATACTGCAATGCGATTGTTACATTTGTGGTAAAAAAATTTTTTACATGATAGTCTGTTCTGGAAACTTTTCCAAGTAAATGTATGTAGCATCAATACATCTTTGGAATGCCATGTTATATGTCAAACCATAAGGCGACATTATTATTAGACGCGGTGTGTATCAGCATCTGTTCCTTGAATTGATTAATGAAAATATAACTGAATTTATTAGTGATAAAGTAATAGGTAATGAAATAATAAACGAACTAACACATTATTATTTTTTTAAAACAAATTAAAAAATTTAAGTTATGATCTTACACACACTATAAAAGTTTGTCAAAATATTTGAGAGAATATAAAGTTTTGACAAAAATGGTTAAAATAAAACCTATTACGTATTATTTAATCCATATTTATTAACATCATTTTGTAGTCTGCATGACTCAAGTTAAATGTGACGTAACATACTGATGCATTTTGCCCATGCATATAAATATTGAACAAAAAATGTCTCTAAGGAAATTTAATATTAAATTGACTATTTATTTTCGCACTAAGTTGTTATATTTAATAAAAATAAAGGGATAAGGTACCACTAGACGACCTTTGGCGTGTTTGAATTTAAACCCGTGTTTCTGCGGGATCGTTCGAATTAACATATTCTCTGCTGTCATTAGCAGTTAAATTACTGGCGCGTAGCGAAAACTTCATCCAGAGGCTGAACTGAGCTTTGTTCACGTAAAATTTCTTATGATTCCAACTTACAAATATTTCTGATTTAATTTTTATATAAACTTATGATTTCTATGAGATCTATGATCGATATGAGATCACCTGTCTCTTGACTATACCACAAGCCGTGTTTGAAAATATCCAAATATATTTAAATTTCAGCTTCATATGTTTTCATTACCCATATTTAACGATTCCATGTACCTATCACTTTAATCTCTAATTCTTTGTATATTATTACATTATCTGTATGTATAAAATCTAAGTTAGAAAACAGCCGGTTTTATTAACTTACCTCGGCTATCCACCCCCGAAA
Source organism: Mimoniades versicolor eupheme (assembly GCA_018245635.1). NCBI lineage: Eukaryota > Metazoa > Arthropoda > Insecta > Lepidoptera > Hesperiidae > Mimoniades > Mimoniades versicolor. The sequence goes on along the minus strand of DWDW01002120.1, from coordinate 2,015 downwards.
TAGACAGTGATCGCGTGTCCTAGCAAATAAAATACGAGGGAACGCCTCAAATCGGCATAAATGGTGTAAATAAAATAAATAGTTCTCATTTAACACCGCGGCCGCCGGTATAAAAGGTTACTTTGTTAGACGAGCCTAGAAGGAGCTGGGTTTTATTTTAAGGAAAAACTAACGTATCATACCTACAATTTATTTACACTTCCACACATTACACAGACAAAAGTAAAATGGAGTTAATTCGTAAATAAATCATTAACAACTGAATAGTTGGCGTTCGTACCGACCTCTGTTTGCGATTTATTTATATAATATATTCTTCCGAAATCAATTATCTGTTATCCATTAAACCTGTCAGCGACAGTTCGCAGAGTCGTGGTTTCGGGCACAACTGTTTTTTTTGATTTCATAAAAACTTGAAATATCATACTCGTATATTATCGTATCCCGTAACACATAATTATCATACATGCACTTTACCAGAATATACGAGTTGTGCACGTACTCTAATTGTCTGTGTTGATTACCATAACATAATAGATAATTGCAATAGATAAAGATTCACAGACGTGACTGACCTTGAGTAAAAGTCAATCCTACATATGTTGGATAGAATCTCACTTGACTAGAACAGATAGTACGGTGTTCATACTGAAGCTATCAATTATCAGTGACACATTGACGTCTTATATACATATATATGTAATCTGTCTCTCACAAATTTTCCACCAGCGGGCCTACTGGAAGATGTCTCAGTATGGAATTAGTATTGCCCTTGTAGAGGTACCTTGTACCTTGTTAATACCCATTTTACTTTGATATTTCTATGTGTACATAAATAAATCAAAAACAATGATTCAAAAGCAAATATTATGTCTAGCCCCTGTATGACGCTGGTCTCTGTATGACCCTATTGTTGCCTCGCAGCTCGGACGAGCGGTGTATTGGCTTGATAAGTAACGTTTCAATTCTTAATCAAAATGAAAAATTCGGTATACGTAATCAAAAACATATAAACTATATGAAGTTAGTATATAACATGAACGATACATACGTATATAACCAAGGGTATAGAAAAAAAATAAAAATAAACAAGAAACAAGTTAAATAAATTTGCAATGAATTCAGTGAAAATAATTTTGGCGTAAGTATGGATACCATTGTAAGTACCATATCATTGTAAGTCTTTTTTTTATTAAGAAAGGGCGTTTTAGTAAAAAATGTATTTTAGTAAGACAAGAAAAAATGTATTTTAGCTTAGAACAGTAGCATCTCATTACATCATATTGAATACTAGCAACATAAACAAATAATTGGTATCTAATATTTCATTTCAATTTACTGGTGCTATACTGGCTGAAACAAATTAAAAACTTCCCACGAAATCGCGAAGTTCCTTCAGTGGTAATTCGTTGGTGTTATTCCAAACAACTGTGGGGCTCTGACTACAAGAATTCCAATTTAGAACAGCTTAACAAAACGGTTTGATGAACGTAAGTAGTTACCTTTCTTTTGTGGCTTTATTTATTTCTTACAACTTATTTATAAAAGTTTTATATACTCGTACTTTCCTTTGTATTAATGTACCATTGCGGTATTAAAAAACAACAACAACATTAACTTTTTAGCTTGGTTTTCTTCCCGTAATTGTCGCTGAAGGTAATGCATAAAAATCTTTTGTTTAGAAGCTGTTTAGAATGCTTAGAAGTTATTTTAGTTCGAGAAAGTTTTGAAGAACTTTTCGTTGCTAACTAGCCAGGTTCCAGATTTAGTACCGAATCGCGTCTGATCGTAACAGTAAAGAATACAGATTTTCATATACATACGATAAATAATAATAATTTGATAAATAGGATTTTTATTATCTATTATCTATATATCTATTATCTATCTATATCTATATCTATATATGTAAAAATCAATTGCTGTTCGTTAGTCTCGCTAAAACTCGAGAACGGCTGAGCGGATTTATCTTATCTTGGTCTTGAAATGTTCGTGGAGGTGTAGGGAAGGTTTAA
>DWDW01002119.1:0-10602 GCA_018245635.1 Mimoniades versicolor eupheme | reverse complement strand
GGTGAAACGTGGGAGTGTTCTGCATTCCTCTGCCTACCTCTTCGGGGATTACAGGCGTGAAGTTACGTTTTTTATAAAAGCTAATATTTCTTGTATAACCACAGTCAAGAGCGAACAGATTAATCAGAGCCGTATCGCTGTCCACGACCGCTAGCCTTACGCATTAACTTTTTCATCGCATGTATAAAAAAAAAATTCGTTAAGCTTTCTTTTGTTCATTTTCTCTAAAAAACGTTTGATTTTCAGCTCATTATAATTCTTTTATAACACCGTGTATATAATGCATTTAATAAAATACATTATGTTAAAGTTTCAAAAGGTCACGTGTGAAATGTATAGGAGTCGAATGAACCTTAAAACGGTGGGAGGGTCGGGAACCACAGGGGAACTACAATTAAGACAGGAGGCCGGTCGATGAGAGGAATAATTCAAACCTTAGGTGTTTACATTCCTTAATAGATGTTAATGTTATTTGTAAATTTCTTACCTAAGTACAAATATCACAGTACTTTGAAGGTTTAATTACGTAATTCACAGTTTACACTTTCACCGTCCTTATAGTTCACAAAGCAGTCATTTCACAAACAATCAATATGAGTATTAAAGTGTGTCAGTCCCGATCTATTTATTCAAAGATTTAAAATGCATTCTCCGTAGACATACATTACGGTTCAGATGCTGATAGCGAGTGATAGCAGCTACATAATTAGAAACAATGAAAATATCAATCAGAATCACGAACCTAAAGGTTGATGTGGCAAATGAAACGCCCTCATATTTTCTCTAGGTAAATATAAAAGACTCTGTATCAACAGAAACAGAAACGGCAGTAATCACTCCTGCTGTTTACAGTCGAATCGATCGCCTACAACCCTTCGGTTCTCAAGGGTAAAGCCTCCTTGGAACCGCTCGCGCTTCATTTATTACTTCATATAGTTTCTTGAGAACATAGTTGCAAGTACATAGAATGGTTATCACTATGGGTTATAATTGTGAGAATGACGTATAATTGTAAGCATTTAAACAGTTATTGATATACATTGATATTGATTATACATATAGAGATGCCAAAAGATTATTGTATAATTCATTAAATGTAATGATAATTATATTCATTACTTACATTTTCTGTCATAGAAATTGATAGTGTCAATAGCATTTACTGCGCAGTATAACAAAAAAAATTTAAAAAGTTTCAGCAAAAATGTGAAGTTATTTCATTTAAATTTCTTATCATGGAATTAAATACTCACCAAGTTATTAAGATAACTGATGAAACGTGGCAATGTACTCTCCTCTGTCTACGTCTTCGGGGACTATAGGCCTGATGTTACATTTTCTCACGAAAATGTTATTACATATGCACAAACAGTCTATAAAAAAATGAGCATTAAACGATATTACATATGAAACGATATTACATATTGAGTTCCGCGGCTAATTTTTATGATACAAAATCAATCACATTCAACGCAAACGTGCCATGACTTTTTTGCCTTGATTTTTAATATGTAGTATTTTATAATTGTTAAACACTAAAATTTCTTAGACCTGCTCTATACCTACATATATGTATATGTCCCTCACGAGACATACATACATACGTTACGCCAAACAGTTACAGCGCGAAGACCTCGGTAAAGACGACATAAAGTTTTAATGAGAGCAAGGCCCTACGGATTCCTACTTAATTAAAAAGCTAACTTAATTAAAAAAGTACGTATGCACTAATAAGACGAATGAAGTTGGGAGCGGGAGGGCGTCTAATTAACTTAATTATGTAAGCTTTTTAGAGTTCCCTCATTCTGCTTCTAGAATTCCGAGACTATCGGTCCTCCATCTTATTATATATTTGACGTGACCACTCAACGTGTACCTTCCCAACGGCACATTATACTTTTATTTAAAAAGAATAGCAAAACGCACACATCAGTCACAACTGATTTCTGTCGTTCTCTTGGATCTCCCTACATTAGTAATTTAACTTCAGTTGTAACAGTGACTATAAGGATGTAATAAACACCTATTCTAACTAATCATGTGATTGAAAAAATTAATAAGAGTTTCTTCAACCCCGTAAATTACAATTAGTATGAATAAAACATTTTAACATTATTTACCAAATATCCTAATAAATTACAGGAGATACTAACGTCCCCACTGATTCTTAAATTGGCTGCAAGTTCTTGTGTACTGAATTTGAGGTTTTTCCGCAATTGATCATCAGTAACCTCCAATATAATCAGGGTTACAAAATAGTCCCAACCCGTGTAGTGAATGTTTTAAACAGACCTTAAGAACCCGAAATGTAAAAACTAATGTAATGTTATTGTATTAACCGGAATAAAGTGCTTGGCGTGCTCTTCAAAGTAAGGAAACATAAGATTAGGTATTTCTCAGTAGCCGTGAAGCAAGACTCAATATTTAAGAGGGAAGGTTTAAACCTTAACCGCATTGTACGTTACGAGAATTAATAAATCACTCACAGTCATCAACCGCAGACTAGCGGCAAGTTCTTTACGTTGTTTGTATAAAAAAAAATCTTTTATTAATATCGAGTTCTTAGTAACAGATAACCGAGCCGACTTCTTGTAACAAATAAGATAAAAGTAAAGAATTTGTTAAAGGCATAATGATAAAACTTATTGACAAAAAGAAAATTCAAATAAAAGCCTTTTCGGCAATAAACCTAAACTAATAAACTCTAAATTTTTTTAACTCTTTTTCATGTAATAAAATAAATTTTGCCCGAAAGAGATATTAAAATAAAGACAATAAAATGATTTTGACTAAAATATTTCAGTTCATTTATAATTTATAATTATAAAACTCTTTCATTATTACAGCACCTATAAACAAGATTAAGTATTTATTTAAGTACAAAAAATATGTTACCATGAGTCTATTACGAGGAAAACATCCAGATATTACATATCTTAGAAGAACAAATATTTGACTACCTGAATCAGGACTATAAAGTCCAGGAATCAGTGGAGGTAGAGATTATTTTCTGAAAGAACGAACGTTTTACTTTTGCCCCGAAAGAAAATCCCTAAAAGAATACATGTAGGTAAGTAAAAATATAATTTAGTGTTTGTTCCCCATTTCTATTTATTTAACACCAGTAAAATATTTGAATTATGTATATATGAGTATTGCTGTAAATGTCGAAAATTATGCCTATACTCTCACGCCCAGCGCGAGGATTATGGGCTAAACTAATCAGAGGAGACCTAAATCCAGCAGCGGACTGCAATAGGACGATGATGATATATGTATATTAAATTACAGTCTTTTATATATTTAATAAACAAAAATTATAATTAAATATGCTATGTTATTCAAAACTAACAAAAGATTGGTTTTCAATGATATGTTCAAAATTTTATTTTATAGAATATTATGTTACAGTAACAAAAACAAAATCAATATTATAGAAAAATTCAATGTTATAGAATTAAAGCTACTACGAGTACCTACTACAGAGAAAAAAGGTAGAGAAAGTGTAAACACACGTCAAGATGTACGAGTATATATGTACGTAGATCACGTTTGTTTATAAACGATCATGTACGTCGGCGTGATATGACAAGGCGTTCATTTCATAGGTGGTACCTCGCACCTTGATAACATACTATCCAACTTGACAAGCAGTTAAATAAGTAATATAAGATATTACATTTCATAAATATCTGTTTTATGGCGTCGCGTGTAATTCTGAAAGTTTCTTCACTACTAACTAAGGACACGACTCGATGTCAGCTAGGTGACTGGCTGTCCTTGGACCGACGCCCGCTTAATGGCCGTCCCAGGGTCGCTTTCCCGGTCGTTATCCGGTTACCGGACGTTATAAGCAGAATCATTATAACACATATTGATATGCTCATATTTTTGTCTTGTCGCCTAAATATCATGTATTTGTTTTAATGTTGTATTGTCTCAAATTTATAAAATAGCATATTATTTCATTGATATTATAAGTCAATTAATATTGTGTTGATGAATTAATAGTGATTTAATTAATTTAATTGTTAGAGTGTAGTAAACGTTAGTTAGTAAAACAGTTAGGAGTGTAGTAAACCTTGTAGGTTCCACCAAGGAACAGGAAGTGAGGCTGTTATCAAACACTAGGGCCACATCGAAATTCGGCGTTACTGTTGACGATAAGAAAAACCTAATATTCTTTTGCCTCACCCGAGCATCGAACACAAGAGCTCTTGCTCATCAGTCGCACTTGCAATGAGTACAATAAGATCACGACATAAGAATTACATACTCTAATAAAATTATCAGTTATATAATTACGATGTAAATTATGCTATATCTCTAAACTATTTTCTATCACTAATCTTATGAAGGAGGTTTTGTAGGATGCTGTTCAAATTTCAAAATTTATTAATGCAAAGTTTGTTAACTGGTGAAGCGTGAAAGAGTTTACCCCTTCAGTGAAATACAGGCGTAATGTTGCGTTTAATAAATGATGAGTGCAGCCATCAGAACACATAGTCAGTCACCGGTCCGAATAATTAAGTCAATACTTCAATGGCCAGTCGCAAAACGGTAACGTCAATCCGATAACGATGTTAGCCCACTTACGCTGATGAACGCGTCAATAATGCAAAATGCTTCGATGGCAATCCAATTATCTCAACTCTACATAAATCCGAAAACAGTTTATTAATGCATAGTTATTAAATAGCGGTCTTGTTAAAAACTTGTCAATAGAAGTTCTATTGCTGTCGTCCTGTAGGTATAGGATGTCCTTGTGACGTGCTGCTTATTTATTACAATTTCTATATCGACCTTCTTGCGTACAGGTTTCTTGCGGTTTCGCTACTACATATATCGCGAGTACACCATTATGACTGTCACCACACATAATTCCACATGGTGTGGACGTCATTACGGGTATCGTTGGATGTCATTGACGATCCCGTTTAGTCATCTAGAAAGTGCCTATTACCATCATCAATGCCTATTGCAGTTCACTGTTGAACATAGGCCACCCCTGAAGGGTCACGCAGATAATCCCCACGCTGAGTGTGCATGTTGGAAATAACAGAGCACGGCTTCTCGCGCTGCCTACGCTGCTGCCCATTGGCGGCCAGAGCATTTATCTGTGCCTAAGCTATGTGTATTCTTACTCCGCCCCGACACGAAGTGTCTATGGATCCTGCTTTATTACCCGTTTCAAATAGCGAAATAGACTCGTGGGCCATTGATCGTTAACTGTATCGTGTGTACATCTACGGACTTCGTTTATTCCAGGGTCGAAATAATTCACATAACTTCGTAAATATTGGTACAAACGTACTTATGTATCCACTTTGCAAACGAGAAAGGGTTGCAAACGTCCAAATGTTAAATGGTTACTGTTAATGAAAAATATCGATGTCTACGTAACCTAAAACTGACACAGATGCGGCAAGAGTTTTTAAACCGCTTGTATAGGTACAATTCAGTTATTGGTAGTTTTAAAACTAGAATTCCCAGAACAAATTATTTAGATACCGCTAAATGTAAAACATAGATTTTTCAACCTAAGAGTTGTGTTGGTTTGGTTGTAAAAAAATTCTTACTGTTGCGTTGAAATATAATTTAGCTTACTTTGGTTCGATACAACGTTTTCCAAAAAAACACGATGCACGTAACATTTCGGGCAATACTGTTACAATATTACAAGAGTATTGTAGTAGTTATAATAAAAAGTGACCGCGTTATAATAAATCAATTTTACGGGCGGCCAATCGGCTCGCGCAGCTGGAGCGTGATGGAGCGGGTCCGTTCTAGGGCTGCCAACGTTAGGAGTCCCTAGAGAAGCACAGAAGTTACGCAGGTATATGATCGTGATTAAAGTTGTGTAAGAAATGAGAAGCGGACGTCATTTGTTATATAAAATCACGCAAGAGGCAGAGAATGCTGAGTGTCAAATAGCTCTATTATTTCAGACCTGACGTGTTCGTGACACTTGAGATACACGCTCTGCGATTTCGTTTTTTGGATACCCCTATCAGACGAACATTAAACTATATTAAATAAATGATTAATACATTTTATTAAATGAAATGAATTGGTAAATTTTTAATATTTAAGCGATCTGTTGGAACAAAGGGATAGCATAAATACGTAATTATATGTTATTATAATATCCTTTTGTAATTCCTACATAAGTACCCATTTGTATTCCTACATAAGGACCCATTTGTATGGACTTGTAAAAAACATCATATTTTGTTTTAAAAGTCCCTGGCGCAATCAACACAAGCCTAACTAGAGCGGGTTTCTTTATAACTTAGGTAAGTACCTATTTACCTACAAATTTTAAGGTCAATTTCTCAGCTCTCATAATTTTAATTGTTCATATCCAATCTCTAAGTTCACACTTGTTATAAACTCTATTGTACTAAGATATAAGTTATACTTAACTCACTGTCTAAGGAGAAATTTCCAAACTACCCTCAATTTCTTATAAGATTATCCTATAAAAACTGATACTCATTTTGAGCATGTCTTCAAAATCACGATAACGTTGCTAATATTCGCCTATTGATGCCACCAGTGTCGATCAATGTAAAAAAATATTAGTGATTTGTACACGCTGTTATAACGGAGCGAGTGTCCGTAAACACAATACATTGCCACAAATGAACACATGATCATTTGTATGTAGAGAATACACATAGTACATTTATACACATAGTACACATAGTACATTTCTGTATTATATTTACATATCTGTATCATTCATGTAGATATATACCTACATTTGCCATTCACGGTTACAGGAAAATTTTGTATGTTTAATTTTAAAATGCGCATACTTTTGTAAAGCCGTACGCGACAAGAATTGAACCTAAGACATAGCCATATAGAAAAACATACAACATAAACCATTACGTACTTTAGTACGTGTGAGTTAGTTATGCGTGTTCGCAGTTTGTGTAGAGTTTATTATATTGAATTAGGTATATGTCGAGTGGAATTATTTGAAGTTTTTTGTGAAAAACGTTGAATATTACGAATAATTTATGGTTTTAGTTCTTTGTTTCAATATCCCGTGTTAATTTATTTATACACGTGGTTGTTAGCAAAACATAATTAATATAAAGCCGAAAGTTAAGAAACACTAAATACAAATTGTTTGGATAATTTATAATTAATTATTTTAATAAAATTATAATCGGTACTTTAATAAATTAAATTATGACCAATGGAGATAAATGAGCATACAAAACCACAAGAAGCTACCGTACATTAGGGACATGTGCTGTAAATCTCCAAGAGAACTGTAGGTATGACACTTTTTTAGTGTTAGTTAATCTAGTTAACATGACAATAGGCTTAGCACCTATTCAATAATGGAACGTAACTTGTGAGACGTGGGAGTTTACGACACTCTTCTGCCAACCTCTTCGGGGAATACGGTTGTGATGTTACGTTTACGTTATCGGTGTCATTAATACGTATGAAAACTGTAATGAGCACCTCTCAACCACACCCTCAACCCTGAAACAAGAATACATAGTATTAATAACAATTGTTTCTCAGTATGTATAGACGGCAGTCGTACCACTCCCAGCGCGCCCTATTAATGTGCTGCAGTATTCGCAGTCTACAAATAATAATATCCTTGCGGTAACGTTCCTTCACGGCGAATAGTTAATATGTACAACAAGATAGGTCGTCGACCTGAACTGGCAACACGAATGCTATGTAGGTACATATGTATATGATGCTCCTTATCAAAAACTGAGCTCTTTGCCTTGTGCACTTATAACCGAATGGGGTATTTACAAACAAATAATATATAATTTTTAACGTAAGCGTAGACTATTCCGTTGTTTGTGTTGGTTGCAATCGAACTGCCGATTGAGAGATCTTAGGTTCAAGTCTCCGGGCGGGCACTATTTGATTTTTGTAACTTAGATTTTTTAGTGGTGGCTCGCAGTCTGAATATGAACCCGATGTATGTCAATACTCTCACCACCTATCCCACAGTGAACCGGTGTAACGTGAGAGTGTACAACACTCCGTTGCCTACCCTTTGGGAGAGTACAGGCGTAATATTACGTAAAAGTTAATGGTGAAACGTAGGACTATGTTACACCCGTCTGCCTGCCTCTTCGGGTATTACAGGCGTGGTGTTATTAAAATTAGCAATAACACTGACTTCATGAACTGTGTGTAACGGTGAGAAATACATGTATACGCCATATGCTATCGGAATGTTTGTTTCGGAAATCACGTGTTATCGGCTGTACCAATAGTTATATTGAACAGTAATGGCAATAGGCCCATCCCCTATTCCGGTAGGACGTCAACGTTACTGGCAAAACATGTGAATGTACTTCACTCAAGTGATACCCTGTTCGGGGATTACAGGCGTGATGTTACATATACTGTCATCTACTATTAAATATCGCTACAATGTACTTTATTCATACGCAAATAAAGAATATTGATATTGATACTTAACCTGCCATATTCAACCTAAAGACTCTTTTTACGACATAAATGGTGATTTTTGCTTAAAATCCGTCATATCCTTATAACACTGGGACACACATACGCAGTATAGTCTGGGTCCGTATCAAGTTCCAAAAGCTTTCAGCGCAAGTTGCCCGAAAATCCTTTCTTGAAAACTTCCCCTTTACATGTGGTAACTAAGTTGTATGGAACTCCTTCCAAAATTATACAATTGTATCCGAAGAATCGTGAGTCCCTTGCTAATTTTTATGTCGTAGTTAAACTCAGATATTTTAAGTTTTATTTATTCAATAATCGCGACTATTTTTCATTGGAAGATGTTTAAACAAGGAATGCAAATTTTTAATAAATCTCTCGCAATGTGGCGAGGAACAATAAAAGAAAATAAGCAGATAGCATTTAAATTTTCATTTCATTCGTACCGAATGTATACTGGCCGTCAACTTTAAGTATAACCATGACATGCAACAAAACGTTAACTATGTATGTATTGCTAGACCTTAAAATAAATCTCTTGTAACAAGGTATAAATATTACACTATGGTTTCATAATATACACTTTACATTTATCTATTGTACAAACAAAAATCAATAGATACGAGTACAGCCTTTTTAATGTAGTTCGTTAATGCACGGAAAATTCTAAACCAAATATTTTGAAACCTTTTTAACACATTATTATTTATTATTATAAGAAAACCTACGTGAGGTTTTCATACATGAATAGTAACAAAACTCCATACTGTTATAATACGAGTATACTGACAAAAAAATTTGGTTACTTATCAAATTATACGTTCAGCCAAATATATAATTGAAAATCGTTAACCTTCTAAAAGTTTGAACATTCATCAAAATTATATGGACGGCGTTCCACGAGCTCATGACTCACGTTGGCAATTAAATTTAGATAGAAGCGAGATGGCGTAATGTTGAACTTGGGGCTAACTGAGCCAACTGGGGACAACTTGGGGCAATTTAAGATTACTGTTTCAACTAACTTTTATTGCTTTTATCTATCGGCAAAGAAAAAAAAAACTTTTGACGAGTTAGTGGCCAGTCGATTTGAAAGCAGTACTCATATCAGATCACTTTATTTAAATACTCTAAACGTCCGAGCGACGAGGAAGAAACCATATTTTTTTTTATTGTTATGGTACATCGTTCAATAATAAATCAAATAACAACTTATGAACCCATTACTAATTTCCAACCTATGTACTTCCCTAATGCTACCTACCTGCGTATCTGCCTAAGCTAGATCTAACTCCATCCTCCCTCACATTTCTTTAGGGGGTCCAATTCAAAAAGTATTCCAAATTGCCAATCTTTTAAAGGCACCTTTACGTTATAAGATATCAAAGCGTAGCATAGAGCCCCAATCACTTTCAGATTTACAAAATTAATATGAAATTGAAATGAACGAGAAATCAATTAATCAAAACATATTGTCGTTATTTTGTTTACTTTTTTATATTATTTTGCTTCGTTCCTTTATCATGTTTAGATCTCTACCGAAACCTCTACTGCGCCACTCAATATTGCTACGGACCGTTGGAGCTGACCTAATCTGTTATGCCGCTGATAGCTTACAGTAAGCACTTACTCCATCACTGTTACACCTTATAATGGAATAGTAGGAGAATGGAGGTACACTTCACGTCACTAGCCTGTTAGTTTATTGGTTTGGTGAACCGGAGTACTGAGCTGCCCTTTGCAGCTTCAATTACACCCAGCATATAAATGTTTGTGTTTTCAACACGAGTATTTATACAGTGTCAAGTTATCAAAATAACTATGTATAAGTAAAATCGGTAGCTAGCTATATAACTAAATAACTAATACATAACAACAGAATAAAATAACTAAGTAATTGTATACTTCAGATGTGTATTTATATGTACATAATGTACATATATATTTATGCTTTTGACTACCTCGTTTGCCAAGTGGTTGCAAAAGAGAGCTTGGGTTCGATTACTACGTCGGGTATTATTGGATTTTTTTTTTACATAGATTTTCCACTTAAAATTGCTACCACTACATACTCGTATCTCGGAGTAATAGCAATATGCGCACAACCTATTTTATGCTCCAATGTAAACGGAATCGGTG
>DWDW01002118.1:0-10603 GCA_018245635.1 Mimoniades versicolor eupheme | reverse complement strand
ATAGTAAAATTCTTGTTGGTATGAAAACTACAGACACGTTCTTGAAAAACTAGATGTTTCACGCAGAAGGATGTTATGTAGATTTCATCGACTGACCTTAATTGATGGACTCTACATTAAGGGTACCTGTGGCACCACAATCCACAGCTACCCCATAATGAATGTAAAAATTTATAAAAGGTTAAACACAGTTCCGTGATGCCATGCTTAAAGGCAGTGATAACTTTAGCTTTTTGAAACTTGACATCGCAGTGCTTTCAACGGTCACCGCGTCTGAAACAGAAAAGCGCAAAGTGAATTAGTTCCCTTACAGCTAGTAATAAATAAGCACTAAGCCAAGATAAAAATGTTTAAAACAGCAGAGCATTAGGATTTTTGATGCAATTGTCGTACATTGCCTTTTCAACTGTAATCATTAGATAACTTGTGTTCGTGAATTATTTGATTTAAGGATAAAGAATTCTCACAACACAGACGTGTCTGTCTCAACAAAGCCATCAAGCGCGTCTGCGAAGTGAATGAGCTTCTTACCAATCTTAAATAAACGACTGCTCTCTTCAATAAACTACATATCGCTTTCTCATCTTTACCTATATAATATTTAAAAATATTTGTTGTAAAAATATTTAGAAATATAAAATTGTTTTTTTTAATCAACGTTTTGCATGTAAAAAAATTACGTTATGGTTAGATTATACATAGTTTTCAATACAGTATTTCAATACGTGTGGTATCTATTCAACATGTAATTCAATTACAAACCAACGGCGACGTTCACTCATTAAATGCAAACTACATAAACGTAAACGCAAGATCACGACTGTAATTACGGAAGAGGTGGGCAGAGGGGTGTGGTACAATTCCACGTTTCATCAGTTGCGTTTACATCTCGACGTGGAGTAGTTGTTGCAAGCAGTAGAAATAGTAGTAGAACAAGCGCTACTACCGATCGAGAGGTCTTGGATTCAAATCCCGAGTTGGGTACTATATTGGATTGGATTGGATTAGATTGAATTATACAATCCATGGTGGGAAGTAAACGTAGGTAACTGATGTAACGTGGGAGTTTACAATGCTCTTCTGCGTACCTCTCAGACACTACAAGCGTAATGTTACATTTGACCATCAATACAGTGGTATCGTGGTCAACGAATATTTTTATAAATTCCCTGTTAAACAAAGGTCGTCGCATAGAATGAGAAGAGCATGGCCATAGCCTGCCAGGCCAGCCAAAAGCGCGATAGAAGACACCAGACGCCGCAGAGAACATTGCGGGAAAATCAAAGTTACGTTCACTCAGTTTGCCTTCATCGTTACACCAACAAACATTTAATCTGAAAAACAGACATCATTTATTATGCTCTCGTAAAAATACATAAAAAAGCACTTCCCGTGTACGAGTGAAAAACATTGTCAGCATCGCGAGAAGCGCCACCTGCCGTGGCACAGCGTGGCGAGCGTGGTTAAATAAACCGAGGACAGCCAACGGTAACATGAGATGTGACACATTGTCTCCGTAAGTCTTAGGAACTTCCGTCATGAGATGAAACGCTTACTATTAATCCATGGATGTCAGAGTTACTCCAACCACTTACTACTTTCGACTATTTCTGATACGCACAGCGCACAGCCACTTACTGCGTTACTCTTTCGACATATTTACGAGTATTTTATGACTTCCGCGTAGATATATTCGATCACCACAACGTTTAATTGTTGAAAACATTGTCGATATTTATGAAATTAAATTTTAATATTAGCTTAAATTAGGGTACACTTAATATTGAAATTTAATTTACTTTTTTATTTGTATACTGTTATAATATCAGTCTATTTTAGTACAAAAACTAATAATCAGTTACATGGTTGAAAAAAAATCCCTTTGAATCATTAAGGCATTAAAGCATTGTTTACAAGCACTACTAAGCAACCGTTACTTCTCCTCGTAAAGCTCAAACAATAACCTTTACGCTATAAATACACATTTTTGATCCGTAGCTCGATAATGGGGTTTGTCCGCTTCAGGGCGTTGCATAATATTCTGCACTTACGAGTTCATTCATAAGGCCTGATACAGACTGTCATAACGGCAACTTGTAGCCTGCAGCTACTATTGCAGTCGTGTACTTCGCAACATTTGAATCTGCCAGCGAAAGTATCGCATCGAAACTACATAAATCTAGTACACTTTCCCCAATTTTTTGTGGAAAATTCATTTGCTGCTGATCGTACAGCACCAATAAACCCTACATGTTTTTCATTTTTTTTGACATTTTGTGAATTTATAATTGCCATTTGTATTCTTATATTTTTTTATAATATATGTAGACTTTTAAAAAAGCGTTGATATGTTGTGGCTGTAACATAATTTTTCATAAGTAAAGTTACGTACGTAAACCTCGTAAGGAGTGGACGCGCGCCGCACGCCCGCGCGGCGCCCGCTCGCGCTCACACGGGCAGAGATAAGAGCCGGTCGTTCACCCCGCTGGAGAAATGGCGCCTGAAATCGCTCTAAGAAAACAATGCCGGAGGTACCTTTTAGAGTATTTGTTCCTGCTCTTTCAAAGATCGCCTCGAATAATATTTAGTGATTGTTTTAATTTTCTGTACTATAACCAGTAGTAACCTTGAAAACCTTTTTTCCTTTCAAGCTGAGCTAAATCTTAATTTTGTTTATGTAACTAACTGAGTATTAACATAGTACGTTTGTCGAGACATTGGATTATGGTATTGTATAAAATATTAGATTTTTCCGTTTTAGATTTTCTAGTAGTGGCTCGGAGTCTGGATTTGGGTGTAGTGTATGTTATTAGCCTCACCCCCTATTCCGCCCTTTACTGCCTCGTTGGTCGTGTTGGTTGCAAGTGCGACTGCCGAACGGGAAGTCCTAGGTCCAATTCCCGGGTCGGGCACTACTAAGTTTTTTAATTTAGATTTTCTACTAGTGGCTCGGAGTCCGTATATATGCTCGGTGTATGGCAATAGGCTCACCACCTATTCCATAGTGGGACGCAAACGTAACTGGTGAAACGTGGGAGTGTTCTACATTCCTCTGCCTACCTCTTCGGGATTACAGGCGTGGTGTTACTTTTTTTTTAAATAATTATGTTAGTTACTTCTCAATGATCTGCGATGCGGGAAGCAGTTTCTACACCTTTCATGCGGTATGCAAAATAACTGTAATTATTTGTTAACGAATGTTATTTCTAAATATTGCCTTACCTAATTAACTGCATCACATTTTTCTTTTGAATAAATATATTAGTTGCTACGTGGTATGAACATGTGTACAGACTTGGAACAGACAGTTTTTTGAAACGTTTCTCCGTTTATTATTTCGCTCACCACTCGTCATATAAACACTAACAAGCGATTGTAAAGAAAATGGCACAACTATAATTTATTACGCCTGATCAAGATCTAGGCTACTTCAACCGCAATAATAGCGATATTTTATAGAGAAATCTCCTGACTTGCATAAAAGCGCAAAAGAATCCACAGGTAACTAATAACTGTTATCATAATATTGATCACCCCGAAACTAACAAGATATCAGAAATAATTGTAAAGTATTTAAATAAATACGTTAAAAAATGTAACATCACCCCTGTAATCCCCGATGAGGTAGGCAAAGGCGTCTAATACACGCCCAAGTTCACCAGTAATGTATATGTCTAAATATTATATTTAAATTTTATATGAGTTCAGCTGCTTAAAAACAGCTCCGTAAATGTTATTGAATGCTCAGTAAACTATTCCTTCTATGCAAAGGTATGAGATTACACATCGGGACTTTAATATCCAATAAGCGATCAGAAACGCGTCTTCGGAACAATGATGGCGGGCTATTGTTTAGAATGTAACGGACTAGCGGAACGGGCTGTGATCTTGAATGGAGTGAAAGTGGCTACGGATACTTCCTGACACGAGGAAAGTGAACGCTCGAGCTGGCCCTGCTAGGCAATGCGGAGATAGCTATCTCACGTTCAATAGAAATGCAAGAAAGTAAGGTCGACGCACTCAGGCCAAGTGCTTCGGAGAACATTTATTGGGCACTTTAAGGGACCGACATTATTTATATAAATTGTAGAAATTTAATAATGCCGGTTTATGTGCTCGTTTGTAAATATACATTTGCACTCGTAATAACGAGTGCCAGCGTTTTGTCACTGATTGTTGTTAAATATCATTTCAATTTGTCTTTGTACTATATTACTATATTGTCTTTATACTATAAAACATATTGTTTTAAAGTAACATATGTATCCAAGTGAACGTAACGTCACTCCTGTAATCCCCGAAGAGGTAGGCAGACCAATGTAGAACGTTCCCACGTGTCACCAGTTACGTTTAGGTCCCCACTATGGAATAGATGGTGAGCATTTGTCGCGAGCCACAAATTGTCGCATTTAAATGTATCAAGGTACTAAGTAAAATTGTTTTTTCCAACCATCTCTATTAAGTACTCTCGTTACGAATAAAATTCGTTGAATTCCTATTTATAATTAATAAAAAAATATAGAACACAAGCGATCCTCACACGCCAGGATCAAGACCACCATAACTTTTAATTTAGTCAATCAAACTCCACTTGTGTAACAATTAGAGGACATAAATCCTATTCAACTGCACAAATTGACAAGAGATACTATGAACCCGTAGATATGAAAGGTCAAGCGATATTAAAATTTGGACACGTATAAATAAATAGGTTCATTCCGATACCGTTCGAATAACATTCGATTTGAATTTCATACGAAACGGATGTTTTTAAATTTAAAATCTGCGGCATTTACTATTACGTGAGTGTATAAGTTGGCGACCAGGATTTAAGGCTCCTTCCTTAAAATTATTCTTATATTTGTGGTTCAGTTATTTCCGATTTAATCAAATTCCAGTGGTTACAGATGGATAGAAAAATAAGCTAAGATCTTCAAATATTTCACTCGAAGCGACTTCATTGAAACGCAATGTTTACGTTTCTGTGATATCTGTCAGTGGATAGATCAATTTTGCATATCTCGGGATATTTCAGGGTGCCGGCTACTTGATTGATGGTTTCCGGATCGACGTATGGGGCTTAAATATTGAGATTGATTCTGCGGTGCGTATGAATGAAGTGAGGAATTATTCACGTGATGGATGGAGGGGCGTTCACCCTGGGGTGCGGGTCGAGGACCGGCCGAGTTTCGCCAGCTGATCGGGCGTCGCGCGCCCGCCGCGCGCCGGCCGCGCCGCCGCATGACTAACAAATAGTTTCGGTACGACGATCCAGGCACCGTTATTTTGTTAATATATGCGCGAATTACGGTCGCGTCATGTCCACGATATATGTATATGATTAGCGTGAATGGTTGTACTGATTATGAAAAAACCGTGTGTGATTGTTTGTAAAAGTGCCTATTAGGTAGGTATACACTTGTCCAGAAACTATTTGCAACGAATTTAATTTTAGTATGTTCTGATCCATTGATGTTATGACGTGAATCAATATATTATGATAAGTGCATACTTATTTTGCTTAAAATTTACAATTATTTATATCTTGGTGTTTAAATTCTGTTTGTATATATGATGATATTATATATACATATGTATTCATTACGTATGTCAATGGTAATAAGACAAACCGTAACATTATTGTGTGTAATAAAATTATCGTAATTATAATTTTTTTTATTTTGAGTATGTAACATTTTATACCAGCAAACTAGACTCGTCGTATAGTTCTTTTATACAGTAGTTAATTTCATAATTACTGATGTGTTGCAAGACTATAGAATACTTTTTGTAGTTAGTGACATTAAAAATAATTACTTTCAAATCGCTATTGACAAACTGTAGTTGTAACAAAAATATTACAGTGTCATTGGATACGATGACAGATTTTTTGCAAAATACATTTTTTTCAAAATTGCAGTCTAAAGTGTTTTGATTTAAATCGAACATATTAATTGTGCATTTAATTTAATTATTTGAATTGTGTTTTAATACTATTTATAGACGATGGTTCACGACAAACATGGACCGGAGACAAGCCACGAGCAGCGCGCGAAGCACCGCCTGCAGCTCGTGTACTCCCGACAGACGCGCGAGCGGCAGCTCTTCATGCAGGAGCTGAAAGAGATCCGGAGACAACGAGAGCGGCACATGATGAGAACGATTGTTAACGCCATTGGGCCGAGATGGTATCAAGCCTTCAGTGTGCCACAGAGAACCGCATTAGACGCTTTAGAATTCTCAATCTATCAAGATATTCTAGAAGGGCGCCCCGTACGGACTGCCGCCATTATGCGCAATCTGGGTTTATACCCGCGTCCAAACCACACCGACCTTATGAACTGCGTCTATCTAGGACGCGATGACCCAAAAGAGATGTTCGCACAATTATTTTATATGACTTACGGTCATCCCATTGACGGAAAACGCCTGACGTATTGTCTCAATGCAAGACTGATGTTGTCTGCTATACTTTATCTGGGCATGGATAAACTTATTGAATCACTTAAGATAAGGTTTCGTGCAGACCCGAAACCTAAAACTCGTAAGCCTAAACCCAAACCAAAAAAAAAGCCTCCGCTGGAATCGCCATACCTTCAGAAAATGGTCGCATTTTTGAATCAACGTCCCAAGCGAAAACCTTTTCGTCCGCCCCCACTTCCAAACTTAGATGATTTGAATGAGCCTTATGAAGAAGAGCCTCCCATTCCAAAGCCACCGCCCCCGCCGCCGCCTCCACCTCCGCCAAAAAAGAGGTTAGCCAAAGCTTATTGTGACAAACTGGCCGGGATCATGACCATTCAACCTCACTCTTCTGTTACCGCCCTTACAGTAAAGACCACTACACGATCGATGCAGCGGAACAGGGGAAGAAATTCAAAAGTGTGTGTCACAGAAGTCAAAAAGACTTATGGTATCAGCATGTCGAAGCCGAGGAAGGGTTGTCGCCGAAGAAAGCTTCAAGCTCCCAATACAGGCATGTGGAATGCCCAGTATATGATAACTGGCGTGTATCGTATTCACGGAAAAACGGTTTTCATACTCGGTAACGTTTCGATACTGCCATCGCTCGGCGACCTTATTCATGGCGGCTATAAGTACTTGGAAGGCGAATACATCAACATACACTGCGGTTTCCGCGGACGACCGCCGCCTCCGAAACCCGACCCCTGCGATTGCGTTAAGAAATGGCAGGATTCCGTGTTCGGGTACATTAAAAGAACTAAATGTTACTGCGGTCACTACTACGACTACGGCAACGAAGGAGCATTTTTGCCGGAGGAGCTACCGTTCTTCGAGAAACCTACCAAAAACAAACCATGTCAATTTAATTACGAGAATATTTATAATCTGGATCCAAAGCTACAGCATGTGAACAAAGAGTTCAAAAGGATTTGGGATACCGATAGTGCCCTTCACGTGGATGATGGAACCGCAGTGGAAAAGAAAGACAAAAAGAAAAAGAAAACTAAGAAATCGTCCTTAACATGCTTGGGACAAAATCCGCAGCCCGAGGATTATCTCAGATGTGCTTTACGACTTATGAGGCGCGGGAACGTCGCAGCGAGGCTGCCAGACATCCATTTGGTACCGGAGCTGAAGGAATGGATGCGGAATCGCATCTACGGTCCATACACACGCTATCGAAAGGCGGAGATGTTGCGTCAAAGCACTTCCAAGTGGCAGATGTTCTTGACGCTCGCGGCTAATGGATTCGGTCACGTGTCGCCCCCGCAAGACCGGACGTACGCGGGCCACACCACGTGGGTGCACAAGCAACACTTGAACGACAAATTCCGAAAGTTCACTAGCAAGTACAAGTTGGATTTGTACAGATCGCATGCCAGAGTTAACAACTTGATGTGGCCGACGATGTGTCAAGCTCAGTTTCCGGACAAGAAATTTCGCGAGATATATTTCTCGTATCTGTTCGGGCGCGTCGAGGACATGCAGCTGATGCATCCGTACAGTGCAAAGGAGTCGGAGGAGCGTAAGTTTACCATAGCTAGAAAGAGGTACATCTGTCCGCCCGCCGGCATCGAGAACCAGGAATGATGCCTCCCAAGTTTCAGTAAATGTTTCTGTTTTAATACTATTTTGTGTTTATTTTCTGAATGCTTTTGTTGTCTTTATTATTGGTGTGTTGACTTAACTGTGAACACGTCTGTGTTAGTCACAAATCACAATTTTAAATCGCACCGCAACGTTTCGGGAGCGTATTGGTATTCAATGCCACTAGCGGAGAGTGGAGTTTGTTGCTAACCGACATTAGTAGAATCTTGGAACAAGACGGACGGCCATTTGAGCCGAAAGTGACGTAGTTTTCTAGAGCCTCAAATATGGTCATTAACACTAAACGTATACAAATGATTGAATAATAATATCGCTTGTAATCTCCGAAGGTAGACAGTGTAGTGCAATCCCACGTTCCAGCAGTTGCATTTACTTACGTTCCACTACGGAATGTGCGGAACGGTTCCACTGTGCACAAATCCACACTCCGAGGCACTACTAGACATTCCTAACAGAAAATCTCCGTCAGAAAAATTCAATAGTACCCGACCCGGGATTTGAGCCCACGACCTCTCAATGTGCAGACGCGCTCGCAACCACTCGACCGATGAGATAGTGACAGCCATTACAGACTTTTAAACCCAGAAGAAGAACGTGCTTATGTATGCTTGTATCATATTCGTTATCCAGGGTTTAGTAAGCAGGATAGCTAACTTACAGGCCAGTCAATTAAAAAAAATATTGTGATAAGCATTAGGGATAATAGGTCCAGTAACAAATTACTACAACTCTAAAATAAGCACATGTAAAAATTTTTGTAGGCGGGGTTTTAAATAAAAAGAAAAATAATGTACATAATCCATAATTTAATGTCATAAGTATATCGCAATAATATACCTAATCATATATTTTACATCAAACTATATCTTACCATTAACATGTTCACGGTATACAACTAACTTGCATGCACTTCAATTCATGATACATTTCCATGTGGACAATTTCATAAGTGAACTTCATTAGTTTCACAATAATGAAACTAGCCAATCGGACGACAGCAATGGCGTTGCCATCGCAATACACGTACTCGCGCGCACATAATACTCGAGGGCATTACAAAATAATTTCTCTCTTACATTCGTATCGTTCCCTACATATTAGCGTACACACTAAACTATCATACAAGTCTTACGTTTATTTTATAATATAAAAAAATCTATAACATTTTAAAACACGGCCCGCGCGGCGCGCCGCGGGTTCGATCGTCTTTGGTATCATCGTTAAAGAAAACAAAACAAAGCGCGGCCACGTGCTCGCCCACTGCGCAGTACCGCTGTGCAACGAACGGTACTGTCGTTTAAAGCGTACATTACTAATAACTACGCGACTAATAAACAAAGAGTAACAACGTACAGACAAGTGGTCAAGTGTAATAATAGTTGTGTGAGAAAATGCAATTTATGTTAACATTAATAATACATTTATATTACAAATGAAGTGAACATTATTTTCTTTTACAATAAAATGCATTTATGTACTACAATTAAATTATCCAATTTTTATTTTAAATAAGCGAGTGCTGATTTAATAATTAAATTTGTGCAAAAAATTTTGTAACATTCAATTTTAATGGTAATCATAAAAATTGAGATACAAAAATGTTCGTATTTCATGTTCGTGTACATGAACTTAAAATTTTAATTGTATTATTGTATTAGTGTCGATATTGAGTTTTCTATTAGTAGGAATAGAAATGCAATGATTGAAATTTTTTAAATGTGAATTGGTTTTCTACCAGAAATCTATAAATATTTGCTACGTTGTATTAATTAGACATTGGCACCAAATGAAGTTGAAAGGAATATTATTGTGCAATAATATTGTTTGTATAATGCAATTGATGAAAGAGAATTTTTATTCAAGGTTTTAGAGGTTATGTATCTAATAAACGAGAAGATCGTTGAAATGTAAAAGTTCATGTAGTGTTATGTATATTGAAATACATACTCATAGTATCTTAAATGAAGAATTGAATAATTGGTAGATTACAATATTATAATAATACCGGGTATTTGCGTAGCTTTTAATTTTATTAAGAAATTTAAGTTGCTTGTGTTGTGTGGAGAGTTCGCCCATACTAGCGTACATATTATATTTGGTCTTGCAAACATTAGAACTAATTATAATGCCGCCGGTTTGACGGGTGTGCCGGTGTTATAAAAATAGAAAATCTGCACTCTCCGATGTCCGTTCAAACAAACTACATCTGACTGTGATGTACGTTGTAGGTGGAGGGAGGTTAAGTTAGCGCCGAGGAAGACAATGTAGAGAGTCTCAGTGCGGCAAAAACCCCACGTGTCCCGGCATTGCTGCCAGAGCACCGGCGCAGCGCTCGCAGGCGGCCGGCGCGACCAAGGCGGAGGGAGGTCGTTGCCGCGGCACTTAGATCTGCAGCTCCTGGTGCGAGTGCTGCGCGTGCGGCGCGTGCGGCGCGTGCGGCGCGTGCGGCGCGTGCGGCGCGTGCGGCGCGTGCGCGCCGTGCTGCTGCAGGTGCACGAGCGCCGACAGCAGGCGCGTGTTGGCTTCGTCC
>DWDW01002117.1:0-10605 GCA_018245635.1 Mimoniades versicolor eupheme | reverse complement strand
CATATTCTTTTCTTCAACTTTGAGAAAGAAAAAGTTGAAGTAGAATTTGTACGTCAACCTTTTTATAGTCATGACGCATTGCTCGCAATGATGTCATGGAACCGTGCCCTCGCGTGCATGGGAAAGATACTGTACACTTTAATTTAAAACCATTTAGCGAATTAACTTGTGATGCTTTCATCAAACGCCCAAGAGACCTTACGGTTTCGTTTTATAGGGCTTGCACGTTGTATTTATAGTTGAAAAGCAGCAAGTCTTCCATTTTTAGATTGTCCTATCTGTATTTGTCCAGTATAAAGGTAATATAGTCGTTATCAATACTGATTAATTGCATAGTTATTTGTTCATTATCAGCTGCTTTTATTTCTGTCATACTTGATAGGATAAGTGTTAAGTTGTTTGCAAACTAATCATTCGGATGAGGATATTTGTAGGCCATAAAATTTTGCACTTTACGTTTTTCGATCGAATTATTTCAAACCTTTATTTTGACGTAAACAGTGTAAATATTAGACACACGACAGGAAGGCCACGTTTAGTTCGTGTGATATCATACGTTTGTTTCGAGAATGCAATTAAGTTCTAGCTACTGCTATATATTTTAGCACTACGTATGCAGTTAGTGTAATAAATAACATAGTAAAATAATAATAGCATTGTTTTAGAAATGAGTAACGTAAGATATATGAAGTGTCCAGGAATCGAGCGTGAGTCATCGTTTCCGGCGCCGCTACAGCCTCAACAATTCTCGACGCCTCATTATCTCTCAACACAAACTAGCGCGCTACATTAAACTCTATCTACACATATAAGAGGAAAATTCTAATTACACTTTATATAGAAAACCTTTTATTTTTCCAGAGTGCAGATACAAGATTTGTGTGTATACATGAATGTAAAAATTCCCGAAGGTACAGTTTTACAGGTGCTGAACGGTAAAATTGTGGCACTGTGTCAACAAGAATCAGGCAGTGTTACCCAGAAGACTTATGTTTTGGCTAACGAACCACTGTTGTGCCATGGACACGGTAACTCCTAACTTGATAACATATACTATGCAGTAGGAAGTTCAAGTTCTATAGGTGTTGTTTCTCAATATAACCATAACAAACCATTTGATACATAATCAATTCAATATGCAGCGAGAAACAGTATATTAATAGAACTAGCAGTCTTTAACTATGATCAAATCATGCGACATTTGGACCATGTATGTATAATCAGAAGAAAAATTTTCGCTTAGTAAAACGGTAAATTTAAGAAATATAAAAACATGTGGCAAAATTATATATTATGCCATAATAATATTATGAAAAACTGTTAAATAAATAGGTACATATATCAATATATATGTATATAGAAATACAGAGAAAATGTTATGTATAATTGCAAACACTTATCTTGCTTAGAGTTAAACACCTATGAGTCAAAGGTGATGCAACTCGAACAAAGTACATCGTTAATATCATATTTGTGTTATCAATAAAATACTATACTATAGGAATTGATAAGTTTAAATATGTCCATATTGTCATTGAATTGTTCTCAGGACTCATTAGAGGGATCGGTTTTGAAAGAGGAATTTTATATGTGATCACACCAATGCCTGCGGATTGTCTGCAAGAGGTGAATGCATTGGTGTATGCGGACTGGGTTCATGAGCTGCGGGGACAGGAGGCCCAGTTGCCTGCAGGTGTGGCCATTCCCTACCGCATGCCAACAATGCATCAACAGAAACAACTCATGTTCACGCCACGCAGGCGGTTCAATCCAGTTCAGCTGTTGAAGATATCAAGAGGTTCCTGAATTGAAAGCTTGGTTGATTAGTTACGAAATTTGTAATTGGAATAGATCCAAAAAACCTTAAATTATAAAAGGAAGTCTAGATATTATGTTAATTCATGTATATTCAAGTAAGATAATTTTGTACTTACAATACTAATAAAACATAACATAGATGATTGAATTTTAACTTAAATATTCCCCCATCCTACATAGAAACCTTTGATTTATAAATGCTGTATTAAATTTTATAAAAGTCAAAAAGTCTAGAAAAGAATTGTTAAAACATGGGGTTCCTTTATTACTAACAAATTATGGTAGCATGCAATTAAATCGTACTGAATTAAAAATTTCACACAAACAATAGATAGCAATAATACTGCCCTACACAATCAAAACCTGATGAGGTGTCTCACAGACGTGTCTAGCTGACAGGCACTTGGCTGAGTCAGAATGGGGCCCACGCTCCATGTCAAATAAACATCCTACTCAATTTATACATAACTATTTTATTGAAAAAAAAAAAAATTAAAATACAAAATACCAAACTAAACAATGAAGTTTCGGTGTGAGGACACCGGTCGAGGAATAATCTATATGTTGAAGAAATGCTACTTGATTATATAACGATAGTATAGCACGAAAAATCCCAGTGGGGTTCACCGGAGTGGAGAACCGCACTCGCCCCGACTACTTCTGTTAAGGCAATTACTCTTATTCTTTATAGATAATCTATAAAATATACAAGTACCAATTGTGAAAATATAGCCACACGAATACTGAGTGGGTGTGCGTGCTACGCGCCGCGACATCGCGTCGGCTGGCAGTATCGGAAGGAAGCACTGGCCAATGCCGCGACTGCTGCGGAGTTCGAGTCGTTTCAAACGTAAGTTTCAGGCAGTATGCGAACGATTCATAAATCAGAGTTCCTCCGACAACAGCACAATTACAGCAGAGAACACCTAGTCTTCTTCTTCTTCTTCACCTGTAACGCGGCGCGGGTAGCAGTCTCGAACACTTCGCGGACACCCTCCTTGCTTTTGGCGGAGCACTCCAAATATGCGAAGGCGTTGATCTTCTCCGCCATGGCGCGGCCTTCCTGCGGCTTGACCGGCTCCTGTTTCATTTTGCGCAGCTCATTAATAGTGGCAGGGTCGTTGCGAAGATCCTTTTTGTTGCCCACCAGTATAATCGGCACGTTGGGGCAGAAGTGCTTCACCTCTGGTGTCCACTTCTCGGGTATGTTTTCAAGTGAGTCTGGTGAGTCTACGGAGAAGCACATCAGTATGACGTCGGTGTCGGGATAAGACAAGGGCCGCAGCCTGTCGTAATCCTCCTGCCCGGCTGTATCCCATAGAGCTAGTTCTACTTGCTTACTGTCCACCTCGATATCGGCGACGTAATTCTCGAACACTGTCGGCACATACACTTCCGGGAACTGATCTTTGCTGAACACGATCAAAAGGCATGTTTTACCACACGCACCGTCACCCACAATCACTAGTTTTTTACGAATCGCAGCCATCGGTCCTGAAAAAGAATACAACGCAAATAATTATGATGAGCGTCAACGCCTTTCATGACTTATAAATATGGCCGCCGTATAGGAATATGGGAAGGGAGTAGTCAGACAAGCCCTCAATTGTGAATAAGCACCTGAACTAGCGGAAGAAGAACAGCACCACCACATAGTACCCTCACATGCGAGGGTGGTTATTTAGTATATTTTGTAGATACCTGAAGATTGTGGCTAATTTCTGCAGAATATTGACCTATCGACACTTTTTAATCGTCTTTGCTCATCACAAGCACTTTCGTTTCGTTCGTAATTTAGTATTGCTATATACAAAAATGACCATGTTCACAATTACATTACTTTTATTAATTTCACTTCTAATATAAACGTGGACCATGTCTAAAATGGCCCTATGTATGATGATGAGTATGATTTTATTATTATAATATTGTATTTAGTTATTAAAAGAACTTGAAAAAAAATTATATCATGCTGAACACATTGCCAGGCCAAATATTCACAGCAATCTAATGTTTTTGTAAGATCTCTGACAATTTCTTAGAATTTTGATTTGGATGTTGGTTTTTTAAGCACTACGCGTGTAATGTAAAATTTGAAAAACATTTTGAAGCGCACTAACGACAGTTGCATGTAATAAATTAATACAGTAACAAAAGCCTGAAACTATCTGAAATTCTTTTCTTTGTCCTGTAGATATGATGTGTCAGCACGCACCGCAAAGCAATGGCATTTAGTGTAATAAAATATTAATTACCTAATAGGATTATATATATGTTCTGATTTTATATTACATATTAATGAATGGTGTATGTATTTAAAACATATGTATATTTTATACTTATGGTCAAATTAATTACATGTGAATACATTAATTTTAATTTATCACAATGAAAGGAATCACTAAACTTTTTAAAAATATTATTACCATGACAGACTCAATTCCCTCGAGAAGTAATTGTTACTGAAAACATTAATTCATAGTGTATTAATTAATTAATAGTGTATAGTAGAAGCGAACATTTAATACTTCCAGGGTAGTGTTGTGTCTTTAACTTTGAACAGAACGGAAAGTGTATAATAGTAATAACTTCAATTCTGATACCACCTCGAATTAGATTATTTAACATTGGTCTATATCCCTATATTTATTACCCCTACCCTATTGTACCCTTATTTCTACCTATTTTTGTACTCCTATTTCTTGTACTACTAAAACAAATTGGCATTATATTATTATTAACAACAAAATATACTAATATAATTTGTTGAAACTAACAATCTTATTCGACGCTTCTTGTCGAGAATCATTAGAAATGACCATGGATGATCATGACACTGTCAATTATGGCTGTGGTCTGCTACTATTTTCTTTTAAAATTATGTGATAATTTTACTGATTGAAAGTCATAGAGATAATATATAGACAGAGATAGATGAGCTATAGGCTCGTATGTACCTAAATGAAAATGTCCTGTTGATAAAAAGAGAAAGAACATGCATTTGCTAATAATTAATTGGATACAATTTACGGAGAGAAACCAGTACCAAATTCATTATCTTTCTCTCTCAATATCGACGAAACGACTGTTGCTTGGCGGGAAAAAATTTTACCGCTCTCTTAAAAGTGCTTTTGTTTGGACTTCGGAGAATCTAGGCGTGCAAAAAAAAGGTCTCCGGAGAACGTCGGCGAGCATAAAAAAAGGTCTCCTGATGTTTTACCAACAACCTTTTGCCGCCCCCTAAAAGTGCCGCCTGGGGTGGGGCGCCCCTGCTGCCTCCCCCACGCTACGCTACTGCTTGGCTCACCTACTGTATTGTATATAATACCTCTATGTTGAAAATACTACAGCAGAATGTGTTGATATGTACAAATACACGCGTAACATCACGCCTTTAATTCCCGAAGAGGTAGACTGAGGACTGTAAAACACTCCCACGTTTCAACAATCACGTTTCCGTCCCACTATGGAATAGGTGGTGAACCTATACATCGGGCACATATCCAGACTCCTAGCCACTACTAGAAAATCTAAATTAGAAATATTCAGTAGTGCTCGGCCCGAGAACAAACCAGGACCTTCCGATCGGCAGTCGCTCCTGCAATCAACACGGCCAATGAGGCAATCATGTATAAATACGAGTAGTTAATTTGCATAATGGTTGCGTGGACGGATAATTTAATTATTAGAAATCATCTTTTTTATAGTAAAAGCCACCACTGCCAGAAAAAAAAGCAACAACAGAGGTTTATAACCATGACTAACTTATCATAACATGACTAACTATAGCCGTGACTTTACTCATTCAAAATATCTAACATTATTCATAGTAATCATTGCCTTACTTTGTCCTTATTTTGGCATCCCTAAACGACTTCGTCTGCTGTTGTACGATCTTCATCTAATTATTATTTTGTATCCCACATTCTTAGATAAATATACTTATTTGTTTAGTAAGTACCTACATACATAAAAACTTTTAGGGGCTTCGCTGGTCGAATGACAATTATTCAGACGGCGAAGTAGAATGTACATTTATGGAGGAAAATCGTTGAGTGTTTATTACGTAAGTAATTACATTAAATTAAAAGTTATATTTCTTATCAAAAGAAATAACAGAAAAAAGTTAAACAAAAACTTACTCATAATACTTATAATTACTTGTAAATATGCATAAGTCTGACTGCCCCCAGCTGTGAGGGCAGTCAGACTTATGCATGCATGTTAGTTACCGCGGCGGCATTTGGGACCGCAAGTCAACCGCACGGCAACCGAACGCTGGACTCTGCCCCGCCCTGCAACGCGCACTGCTGAACGCCCAGCCGTTAAGATAAATTCAATACCATCGAATCAAGATTGCCACTTTTGACTGCGGAGAAATCTACATACAACCGAAGTTATCACGTAAGTAGATGACACCAGGAAAATGTATTTTATTGGACAAATTTCAACTGGAGGTTGGGTCTTCAATTCGTGTTTTCCCTTCCAGTAGAACACCGCTCAATAACAATATGGAAGCTGATAGCAGGCGTCTCTCTGTGAGCGAAAAGCAACTCCGCCTTTTTGCGTTCTCGATTTACAAAACTCAGGTGCCGCTGATGCCAGCAGTTTC
The DNA here is from genome assembly GCA_018245635.1 of Mimoniades versicolor eupheme. NCBI lineage: Eukaryota > Metazoa > Arthropoda > Insecta > Lepidoptera > Hesperiidae > Mimoniades > Mimoniades versicolor. The sequence continues at coordinate 4,175 of DWDW01002117.1, read as the reverse complement.
TGTTTAAACAGCTGGCCTAAATCATACGAAGACAGCGTCGCGACGTACCAGTCAGAAATTGACGTAAACAAAACCCAGCTACAACGAACAACATGTATCGCTTTTTGGATCTAAGACACATAACAACAGTTGTGTCTTAGATCCAACCCAGATCATCAGAAAATTTAATAGCTTATATACGACATAAGACTGGTTTTCTCAATTACTCGTTCTCTATTCAGGCAATACTACTATGGAACGCGTTACGCGAAACAATCCGCAGAGCACAGACGCCAAGCTCGTTTAAAAACCAGCCTACGTCAGCTTTGCCTAGTCTGCAGAATGATTGCTGCTATCAGTATTTTCTTCTTTCTATAGGTACCTATACCTATGTATGTATTTGTGCATGTGTGTGTGTGTGTGTGTTGGACAATAATATTTATATATTATTGTCCAATTTTATTAGTCCTTGCTAATGGTGTGTTCTATTGCATCTACCATTGTTTTTATATTTTTACTATTCTCCAAAGGTTGACCGTTGGAGAATGCTACTAGGCGTTAAGTCCGCTCTTTTTATTGCATATTAATGGTAGAGGCACGTACTCCATTAGTGTGAAGTGATCGGGAGTTCAAACTATAAACGGGTATTACATCATAAACGAGGGTTGTTCTAACATGTAGATTTCTGAAAAAGAGTTGTAGGTAGCAAAACAGATTGAAATAATCCGAAGCGTAGTCTGAAGTCCAGTGAGAGCAGTCAAGAAAAACTGGTCGCCGCCAACATTGCATCACCTAAGCCAGAGTCGAAACCTGAAGGAAGGGACATAACATATCCGCACCAACGCTGTCTAGAAAGGTGCAATAGATTTGTAGAATATTTTAACCGTTTTATATGCGAGAAAGAATACAGCCCAGATGATAGGTCGCTAAGGTTTATCTTTTGGAATATTCATAATGTTAAAAGTGAAGCGACTGTCCTTCGGCTCTTTTAGGAAGCAGGATGATATAAGTGTCGCTCACAGACTTGTATTGTGCGTGGTACGGAGAAAATTTATGATGCAAGCGAGATGTTTAGAGATTTGTTGACCAACGACATGTTGTCATGACTCGATGTGGCGTGTATATTCTTAAAATGTATTTACTGCAATATTATTACTGCTTGCGTTACATATGTTGAATCTCAATAGCATGTACCATATATGACAATACATGAACAATGTTTATGGTACTTATTATTGGGCATTAACAAATATTATACTACTTGAAACAGCTTAATCTTATTGCAAATTGATCATTGCATAAGCAGAATAAACAGGTAGCAGAGTAGAAATAAATAATACAAGGAAATATTTTTAATCATTTATTTACAAACAAGTTTTCATCCATAAAAATATATGAGTAAGAAAAGAATTTTTCAATTAAAATATAATACATACATGATATGATAGTGGAATCCATAGAAAATTTATTATGTCAAACAATACGTATTTCATAGTTTATTATAAAATTGCATTGAATTTATCATAGGAACACATTAAATTATTATTAATCAAAATGGAATGCTGTTACTTTCTATCACTTTAGGTGCAGCAACGATACATTTTGAATTAGAAATAATTTCAATTTACGGTTGATTTCGTGTAGAATCGTTCGTTCGTTCGTTTCGTAGTGCAAAATATGGCAAGATTTAATATTACATAATGATAATTATAACCAAACTACCTAGTTGCCAATTTTTTGTTTAGGAGCACATTGAAGCAATAATTTTTACGTATAGGCATTGTAAATTTTACATACAATAAGAATGCGCTACAACAATGAAGACATTATGATCGACGCAAATAAATTCTATATTCTTAATGTCTAATAAGAAAGAGTTACTATAATAGTAAATGCATAAGTATCCAAGTGCCAGATGAAAAGATGTATCAAAAATATAATTTTACTCTAACAAAATATATTATTCCGCCAATAATAAAAATAAAAAACAACTTCATTTATATACAATGCCATTATCATATGAATGGGTACTGGTTCGATGACATCCCAACGATTTCGTTTAAGGCACTTCTTCACATATCCTCGGAGTGCATCTGAAAGCAAAATGTTTTTTTTTATTTTTTTAATAATTGGAATCACATCTACGACTCAATCATCTACATCATATTTAATAGAAAGGGTAAGGATGAAGTCACATCTACAATTCTGTCCAATTTCACATTAACACACCACATTTCTTAAATATTTATATTTACCTTTTTATATACTATAAAAGTTAATTTACAAAATAGGTTTTCTGTTCCTAACTAATAATAACAACGCTAATACTTTCGGTAGAAATATAATTAACTGTAACATCATGAAATATTTATTTTCATGGTTAATTATCTACAAAATTAGGTTTGAAATGACTAATATTAATGCATGTTTAATGTTTTTATACAAAATTATAGTCAGAGTGATAATACTAATATAATTTAACGATAAGAAATAGAATTATGTAGGTGTAAATTTAATTATTTAACACTTGTATTCCCCGAAGGAATAAGGAAAGGAGTGTAGCTCCATCATACAAGTTATTTGTTGAATTCTATGTCCCAACAGAGTAGGGGTGAGTCTATCGCCATATACCAGGCACAAGTTCCCGAGTTCCTACAAATTCTAAGTTAAAAAAATCCGGTAGTACCTGACTTGGAAATCGAACCCCTGACCTGTCAACACTTGTAACCACTCGATTAAAGAGGCTGTCAAAGTAAGTTTTACTCATTTCATTTTAGAGGAACTGTTCTAACAAAGTCAAAAGTTAGAGCACCATTATTATGTAGTAAATTTAATATAGGTTTCCTCTTTATTTATAAAGTAAATTTCTTTTCATAATAATAAAATAGTAAAATTTTTGTTTGAATTAGATTACCATTTTGAAATTCAAATATAGTAGTGAATATAGCGACTGCAGTAGATTGTGCGTTTGAAACTGGTCGAAATCTTTCATGCTGATATCACCTGTTAATTTCTATGTTTATCAAAGATTGTAAAGCATGGATTGTGCGCAAATATCTTTGCTAAAGTATATTTATTTATTTTCCTTTATTTTTTTGTTAAATTTATGTTTTTTGATTAAATGTGTGTGTGTGTGTATTTTCTAAGGGAATTAAATAAAACAAATGTAAAATTAGATTTCATATAGATTTATGGTGCCATTATACATGTGGAGCTACTGTATAATACACAAAAAACGTGAAATGTATGTATCATACATTTCATAGGTGTCATACCATACCAGAATAAACAGATGATTCAATTAATTCTACATACATGTATTTTTGTATTTAAATTTTCACTAGACTTAGAAGAAATAAATAATCAATCATAGAATATCTATTTAGTAATTCAACTAAAACTGTCATGACACTAATGTATTTTTCTTAATATTTATTTTAATAGTTATAGATGACAAAAAAATTAATAAAATATGAAATAAATTCTAATAATATTGAGATTATATATATGCTATATAGATTTGGTCTAGACTTGTGTAGTGAATAAATAACCAAATACGTTTACAGAACATTACTTTCATTTGCATGCAGTGCCTCGTTTTGATAGTTACCGTACAATTTAACTTAAGACCGATAAACTGAACTGATAGTGGAGCTTTAATTGTTATATCAACGAACAAAATACAACGTTATGCTCCATTTAAAACTTAACCTGACAGAGACACCTGCAACAACCGAATTATGATAGTATACCGACCAATGTCCACATCACTTCTTTACCTTCTGCCAAGTGAAGATGCCGTAGGAGAGGCCGACGCCCAGCGCGAAGGCGGCGACGTAGGGCAGGAACCTGAGCGACGGGAACTGCCGTTTGCGCAACAGTGACACGATGAACTTGAGGTTCGCGTCCGAGTAGGGCGGGTATCTCGCTCTGAATACACATGGAAAAGTAATGTAAATATAACACTTATATTATTTGTTAGCTTTATTATTATTACTAAGCTATTTTTTAATAGTTCTTCTATCATCCGCCGAAGTGGTCGCATTTAACTTTAATAAGATTTTTCTCTGAATGGCTGTTAACGTAACATCACGCCTGTCATCACCGAAGTGGTAGGCGGAGGAATGTAGAACATTCCCACGTTTCACCAGTTACTTTTAAGTCCCACTATGGAATAGGTGGTGAGCCTATTGCCA
>DWDW01002116.1:0-10605 GCA_018245635.1 Mimoniades versicolor eupheme | reverse complement strand
GGTGAGCCTATTGCCATGCATCGGGCACATATCCAGACTCCGAGCCACTACTAAACAATCCAATAAAGTAGTGCCCGACCAGGGATTTGAACCCAGGACCTCCCGATCAGCAACACGACCACCGAGGCACAAAATAATCGTTGAAAATTAGGATTACTGCACTGCCCTGTCTATCCCTTCGGGACAATGTAGGCATCACGTTACATAGTTTACGATTTCGAAAGTCGTAAACTCCAAGTTTGAACAATAAGGTTATAAAAACCACACACACACACACACATACAGAAATAAACCGGCCTTTGGTGACGAGATATTTTATCTCCCGACAGTACGTCGACCCCGTCTTTTTCTTCACAGTCCAGAGAGATCTAGTTTTTGAGTTCTAATTAACCCAGTTCTAACATTGAATTGGAATGAAGTGTTGTTAAGCAAAACTGGATACAAATCGGCACGGGAGTTAAATTGGCTTAAGTTGACTTGTATTTTCTTTTTTGAACTTTTTGTAAAGGCTGTTGTTTTCTTTATAAAGGAATATATTTTATTTGTTTTTATTTAGGAAAATATTGAAAGCATCTTTTGTGTGTCAATCTGACAATGTGTCGACATTGTCAGAGAGACATTGACTGCCTCGTTGGTCGTGTTGGTTGCATGTACGACTATCGAACCGGAGATCCCGGGTTCAACTCCCGGGTCACTACAAATTTTTTCTAATTTAGATTTTATAGTAGTGGCTCGGATTCTGAATATGTGCCCGGTGTACGACAATAGGCTCACCACTTAGTCCATAGTGGGACGTACCTAAATGTAACTGGTGAAACGTGGGTGTGTTCGGCATTCCTTTACGTACCTACCTCTTCGTTGATTACAGGCGTAATGTTACATAGCATTGTTAGATTTTATTTATCTTACGCGAATTAGAATAATTAATTAATGTTTTAAAAATTATTGTATTTCATTTAGGTAAGTCTATTAAATATCATTTACTATTAACTGTGTTTATGATTGAGTTTTTCATTTGAAGACAACTTTTGAAAGATTTTAAAAATATTTTAAATTTCGACATACTTAGATTTGTAGCCAAATTTACCTGTTTCACGGAACCATTTTTACTAATAAAAACAAAAACACCCATAGTCATGATAAGCCTCCTGTTTAAGTCGACTTTAAGATTACAGGAAGAAACTGAATTTGGGTCAATAATATTTATTACAAAGATTCTAACATCACGCTAGTACTCTCCGAAGAGGTAGGCAGGTGCTTACTTTTTAATTTGGCATTGCCAAGTTCCCATTAAGGAAAAATTTCGAAAGAACCGCCTTAGTATTCATGATATCAACTCAAAACGAAAAGAACAATTCTATAATACGTTTAATTATATGCCCATGGAAAATTATGTAGGTATTTAATACTAGATGAATAACCAATAATTTATATTACATAACAATAGAAATCGTAAGGGATTTTTCATCTTGGAGCATCGATGTTGTTAAGAAATGCCTTTATAGTACCTATATACATATATTTAATCTTGTAACAGAAAGTTTAATTACTATATATTTATAAAACTGTCTTAAATATTACATTATAGCTACTTCAACTACTTATCTTTCTGTTTAAAAATATACTAAGATCATTATTGAAAAAAATGGTAAAATTAATAGGAATCGTTAAAAGTTAATTATTGTTAACGCACGTTGAGAGTTACAGTTTTAGATAGAAATATTTATCACTCGCTGCTCAGTCTATTTTCTAAGGCACCCTGATTATACAATACCAAAAATTACCTTTCATTTATAAATAAAATAAACAACATTGATCTATTGATAAATAAAAAAAATGACATATGTACAACAAACGAAACAATAAAACTATAAAAATATAACAAACATTACTAAACAATAAAACTATAAAAATATAACAAACATTACTAAACAATAAAACTATAAAAATATAACAAACATGACTAAACAATAAAACTATAAAAATATAACAAAAAGTTCTTTCATATTTCCGTCAAATGTAAAAATGTACGCGTCAAAACACTTACATTGTATTTCCGGACCACAATAGTTCGCGGCGAGATGCGGCGCGGCTCGGGCACGCGGCGTGCGAGCAGCGCGGGTGCGTCGTAGCTACTAATGTTCCTCCCGACTCCCGACTCCCGATATTCCTACTATGTGAAAAGGTATGTATATAGGCATACAACCTGCGTGCAACCGAGGCGTCGCGCGTCGTTGCGATGGGATTTAGGAAGCATTATTCGAACTACCAGTAAAACAGATTGGAAATGGTTTTAAATCAACACAAACATACATATGTACATATATTATATATAAAGCTAGAAGTGTTATATATTCAGTATAAATACCAATGTATTAAAATTACAGAGATGATGAAATCATAGCGTATTAGCTTTCTCCCGAATATGCACTATGTATGTATACTAACTAATATTATATAGAATTAAGAAAATCTAACGAATAAAGTTTTACGTTATAACGACAAGACTAATAAAGTTAAATGTCATTCAGATAGTTTGAATATCGTCAAATTACACAGGCCACTTAATATAAGTAGGTACTTTTTTAAATCAACCCCTTAATGATCGAAATAGAGGTTAAAGATTTGTAAATTAATTAAGTATTTCCCAATCAAAAATTATATACTACTCGTTCGAATGGATCTTAACTCTTAATACTTTTGCTACACACAATTTAAAAAAGTTTATAAACATGATTTAAATTTAAAATGCTCCGTCCGATCAACGCAAACACTCCAAAGAGGTGGTATAAACACTTCGTTCCTTGTTTGCAAGATGCCGTCAGCGCTAACGAGACCCCTTGTTGTTGATATAATTAATTATAAACAAGTTCCTCTTTAACAGTTCCCAAAAGGTTAAAAAATTTGTAGCAGATTTTTTTGTTCACTGCGAACTAGTTCGGGTGTAAACAGTTTCAGTGCAAACTACTACGATTGTTTTATACGAAGCGAATGTTCTCACAGTATTATTTTGATGACATCTCTTTGGCATCATACGATTCAGTGGACCCTATGATTAGTCGCGTCAAGAACAATTAAAATTAGAATTGAGAAAATGGGTACTCAACGAAATATAAGGAGTTAATATTTACGAGTAAATTATTTGATAACGTCTTAACATAGAACTTCTTAAATAATATATATTTTATTTTGTTTCCAAAAGCAAGTGTGTTCTAGTTAGTTATTAGTAAATTAGAACAGTCAATCTTAGACAAATCCGCAGTTAAAGCTATAAGATGTATGCAACTAAATCGCTATTAAATTAGCAATGAAATTTATAAGATACTTGAAAATCAATGCAAACTAATTAGTCTGCTGTGAGTCACCTTCAAGCAGCGTAAGTTATAACTTAATTTTAATTGAACGGTTAATATGTAAGTCTTTGTAAGATACTAGATATTAGTTTCCAGTTACATAAGTATATTAGGCTCGCGATTATTCCACTCTTCGGGAGTAGCATCGCGTCTAAGAGGAGTATCGAACAAGAAAAATAATACAACTGGTTCTATTGTATACTAACTGGGATAAATAAGACTAATAGTTTTCTAATCATTCTACTAGTCCTTATTCAATAATGACGACCACAATGTAACATCACACCTGTAATCCCCGAAGAGGTAGGCAGAGGAGTGTAGTATACTTCCACGTTTCACCAGTTAAGATTACGTCCCACTATAGAATAGGTGGTAAGCTAATTGGCATAAAACAGAAACATTTCCAGATTCCGAAGCACGACTAGAAAATCTAAATTAGAAAAATCCAGTAGTGCCCGACCTAGGATTTAAATAGACCTTAGTCATTTATCAATTTAAGACAAAATATTGAAGTGGCTAACATTGACAGTCCGATTCTTAAGTCCTGTTCGAGATGGTTTGGGAAGTAAATTCTCGGCAGCGGTTACTTGTGAATGCTGTCTACTTTTATATTTACATAACCCATTCTGGACTCTTTAAGAATCATCGATATTGGTATATATATAATAAAAATAATGTTCGAGGCGAACTATCCAACAACAGTGTATATTGACCGCAAAGGTGAACGCCTTTTGTTCACGATAAGCCGCTATCCTCCGACGCTAACGGCACGGCTTGTTTCGTACGTAATGAACTAAACACTCTTTACTATGCTGCATGCTTGTTTTGGCGCTAAAACTAATAAGAACGATAGTGGCGCAGGAATTCTTAAATTCAAAAGTGAGGAAAAGAGATGCTGATGAAGATGGATGTGTGTGAGGATAAAGACTGTTGGCATTCGGTGATCTGTGTCTACCCCGTGAGCGATCTCATGACTTTATAACATGACATATCCATTCGAATATTAAAATATTCAATAACCACATGTGTAACATGTAACACAAATGTATGTTAATTAAAATAAAAAATCACATGGTAGAGATCATTTATTTAATGAGTCATTGATGGACTACAATAAAATTAACGTATCCCATTATTAAATAATCTTAGGAACCAAAAAACAAAACAATGATTTGAAAATGATTAAACGTCTTCTAACTTTTTTAAATAAATGAGCGCTCCGTTTGCTTGAATTTGTGTAAATTTTAATATCGATTCTAATTATATATAGAAAAATAATTAAAATTTTTGATTTCATAGCTTAGTTTCTTATGTGTGTGTGTAGTTTCCAAACACAGTGAGAAACTAAGTTAGGATTAAATTGATCGTTACTTTACGTTCAATACATTATTATGACATTATTGATTTCATGACACGCCGGTTAATGAAAATGAAAAGTTTATATACTAATGAACGAACAAATGCATCTATGAAAGAATGATTGAATGAATGAACGAATGAGTAAATAGATATATTTTTTTCTACTATAACGATCAATTTTGTAACTGCTAAAACCTTAGCCATAACATACATATATACATCAAAACCTTTGTCAACAAAATATATTTATTGAATCGCTAATAGCACAATTTTAATTAAATATTCGGCGGCATGTTTGATTTACGCTTCCTCCTCCTTTCTATGCTTAGCAATAATTTGAAGTTACTATTTGTATACGTATTTGAAATATTATAAATGAGCTACAGTTCTTTAACATCAGCGCTCAATGAAGACAATATAATTTTTCTTGGCAATCTATCGTTATAATTCTCATGTACCAGCACAACACCGAATGGAAGATTCTCGTCAAAAGATATCTCATTTTTCTGTTTGCGATCAAATAAATGAGATTTATCCGTTTGTGTTGATTTATCATACGTTTCGGTCACCCTCGATGAAGATTGTTCACTTTCCTGGAACAAATAATTTGCGATCATAATCACTTGTAAAACACACACCTACACATACACACATAACACATGCCAAAACGTATATATTTTTATGAATTTGACAATGAAGCAAACAAAAAACATGCACACATGACACAAATGTACATATTGTTTAAACTAATAACGTAACGTCACGCCTGTTATACTCGAAGAGGTAGGAAGAGAAGTGTAATACACTCCCACTAATCTCGAATCCCACGAATTAAAAATATAAGTAATACGGTACATTTAATATCGTGTTAGGAAAAGTCGTTTTCTCATTCAAGTTGGACCGATAATTTATTTTTCTGTAAACTGATTACGTACATAAAATGTTTCCTTTATTCCTGTAGGTATTACCTACTCCCGGGCCTTTATCACTGATATTGGAACAACTAGAAGCGTAACTTATACAAACTGGATTATTTTGGATTACCGGTCAATTTGGACACCTTATAGGTTAGGTGCTGGGTGATGAGAGAGTCAGATGTCACCGAAACCTGGGCAAGTTTATAAATAGAGTAAATAGAAGATAGGATAGGGATACTTGGCGCTCGGCGTGATGTTACAACAGTAATTCATACATCTATGAGAAGTTTTTCAACTGCCTCGAAGCTATTCGACAATGTCTAACGATAACAATCGCTAGTAACTTTCCTTTAACGAGGAACTTCTTGAGAATCTAAGTAAACATATTTTACCTGGAAACAAAGAATGTGTGATTCTCACGTTCATTTTTTTACATCAACAATTATATTATTATATTGACTTCCTTGGTTCTATCCCGGGCCGAGCAAAGCATTTACGGGGTTTTTCTATCATTAAATTTGCAGTTGTACCGTGGATTCAGAATGTGTGCGCTTTGTATCTCAATAAGTTGATGCCCTTTTACATGGGACGTAAAATATACCTACTGGTGCAAAGTACAAGTATTATAGACTCTTCTACCCAGCCCTTCGACGAAGTAAAGGCGTGATGTTACATTAAATATACGTATGTTCATCAGGACCAGTGATCATGCCATCTGGTTACGAGCTTTGTCTAGTTTTGTATCGGAAGGCCGTGTGTGGAAATGTCTTAATATATTTATTACGTATTACACTTACTTTGTACTTTTTTTTAGTGAAATACCCTTAAGTAAGATCGAAAAGAAGCGAAGAGTAGGAACGCTAAGATTTTAAATAGCTTTAGCTCTTCCTTAGAACAAAGTTAGTGCTAGATAGTTGTCGATTTACTTAAAGCTTTTGAAAGTAAGCTGCTTGGTTAGTTAATTTATCCAACGTGATCACGACAAGACTTGTTCTCTGCTATGAACCCGTTGGTCGAGTGGATGCAAGTGGGACTGCTGATCGGGAGGTCCTAGGTTCAAATCCTGGGTCGAGTACTATTGTATTTTTCTAACTTTCATTTTTATAACAGAGGCTCGGAATTTAGATTTGTGTTCGGTGGTAACGCATTAGCCTCACTCTTTATTCCACAGCAGGGCGTAAACGTAACTGGTAAAACATGGGAGTGTTCTACACTATTTCCCTACCTCTTCAAGGATTACAAGCCTGATGTTATGTTGTCATTGTCAACCCTTTCATTGCTTCGCAAAGTCGCACATGCCTTTCACATACAAGAATTCGTACCAAATTCATACTAAAACAGAAAATTACATTGCTACGTCATTACCCATTTACCTCAATTGTCAATGAATATATATCATCGGAATCATTGTCATAACATTCTCCATGTTGTCGATTGTCATCGGACTCTTGATCCTCGTCACATTCTTCAAAATCTCCGACATCTGGGTCTTGGGAACGCCTCCTTTTACTTACATCCGAGTTCAGAGAACTTCTTTTTCCACTTCGCTCCGATGATTTATCAAACAGACGTAGAAGACGTCTTTGTCTCAAAGATCTTCTTCTGGCATCTGAAACATGTTCACAAGCTAAAGAAACAATTAGGCTGAAATAATAACAGAAAGTATGTAATGCGAATGTTGACGAACACAGGTGCCTGGGGAGGTGGTCTCGGTGAATCATGTCCAGATTGGTCAAACACTGGCTGATTCTCGAGTTGAGTCTTCGAAACCGTTGTGCATGAATGACGGGAATGATGAGTTTAGGAGAAACATGATAACAGGTCTGTAAGATTATTTGTCTCTCGGTGTTCTTTCCCTTCACCCTAAGGGAACCATAATATAAATAATTTGGCCGTAGGGGACAATATTATACAGGATTCTTATACATATTTCAAACGACATTAATCACGAAACTTGTGTAACTGCAACTCTTTACACTCCACTGCTGTCTCTTGCTCTCTACAGTACTTATATAGTACTTACTCTATATGGATGTGTAGATTAATACATTGCGGTAATTAATAAACCACTCGAAAGCTTCAGTACTTATTAATAATTACAAGCGGATTCGATTACGTAATACGAGTACAACCCCTAAAGGATGGAAACGCATACGAGAATTTGAGAGCGATGATTTTCTAAGCCAAGCTTTAATTAACTAGATATGTGTATTTATATACTCTCGTAGTGGCAGTACTCGTTGTTCCAGTACGAGGCTGATATTCAAAGTGATTTAAAATGATTTAAGTTTTATTTATGGGTTCATAGGTACATATATTGTAGCATCAAAATATTTGAATTTCTTATCGAATTTAAAATAAACACTTACCAGACACCTCGGGATAACTAGAATGCGCTTCGTGTTCGCTCGAAACATCCAGAACATTCGGTAGCGTTCTCGTAACTTCGGTTAATAAGTTCGACTTTCCAGTTTTACGTAGAGTCATATTCGTATCTTGATCGACACACGCTGAAATTGTAAAATAATAAGAGATGTTTACTTTCGATCTACTCACATCAGTGTTGAAGTACTCGTTGAATGTATATTACTTCCAGCTGTTTGTATATTTATGTCTCTCGTGTTGACGCACCGCGAGATGATTTTGGGGTTATTTACGATATATTTATTGAGGGTAATATATTTGACTGCGTTGTTAGTCGAGTGCTCAAGTGCGACTATTGATCAACAAGAATATGATCACAACAGGCTCACCCGCTATTCGTATATGAACCCTGAAAACGTACACTTCACTGCCTACCCCTTCGAGGAGATACAGGCGTGAAGTTGTTTTGATATTCTTTGTCTTACTCCGCAGCGACACGGAACGTTAGTTATTTAGAATTCGGCCTTTGATTCAAAGGGTATAGTGGGGTAAACTGCAGTAAACACCGATTTTCATGTAATTATCATAGACGATGTCGGTGAAGATATTAGTGTACTGAGAAGACAAAAAATCTGATAACGACTGTAACTATGACATGTATTCTTTAGCAATAATTCAAGCTTACCTTGATAGTTGTCCATATAAATATTATAAAAATAAAAAAATGACTGTCTAAGAATTTGTTACATTTTCTTTGAAGATTTGACTGAAGAAGCGTAAATTAGGCGAAAAGGTTTTTGGTACTTGAAGTACTTTACTAAATCGATCCCTAAAATTGTGGAACACGTGTTGAAGTTGAATAAAGCCGCGGTTACAATTATGTAGTTCAAAGTGCAAGATAGAAAATATTCACAAAACAAATAATTGAATATAAAACAACCTTCCCAACATTTGCAACCCTTAGCGGTACCACCTCTAATACACATCTAATTACGAAGCTACTTAAGGAGCCCTCATAACTTGGGTGCGATTTCTTCTAAGTAACTATTGTTAGAAAAAAATACAACTCTGAGAGGAAGTAACTTTGAGTTCCCGTAAAGTAAACTAGAAAATAGAACACTTGGATTAAAGTAACAGCTATTAGACGAGCACTGTTTGCAGCTGTTCACCATAATATCGTCGACTGTGTTCCAGGTTTGGTTTCGGGTCCGTCAAATATCTGAATCATGAATTTAACTGTTTAATTTTAACATCGTTATTTGTGTGTCTTTGTGTATATGTAAGTCCAAGGGAATATAAAACCTAGTGAAAGAGTTTTCGTTTCATTTATCTGTGTTTAATGTATTATTATTTATTAACAACTGATTGGAATTTAAATCTATTTTGTTATGAGAAAATCGATGACAGTAATTTTATTGTTAATTATCAAATTATAAAAATGTTATCAAATAACAAAGTTATGCAAAGTTTACTTAAAAAGCAAAGAGGAATAGAACATATTGGAAGTATTGGTCTTTAATGCTATTAAATAAATCAGCTAGGTTTTGCATTTACAACAATAGCTAAATTTAAGTATAAAAAAACCTAATATCACGTCTGTTATCCTCGAACAGGTAGGCAGAGTACCAAATCAGGACATATCCTATTTTCATTACATCCATTCATCTTTTTATCCATGCAGGGTGTCTTCTGGAGATATCACTACCGAATCGCATGTCTCGAGCAGCGAGCGGTCGGAATATGTCCTTAGATACATTTGCGCACGAACGAATGGTGTTTGCCTCTGATTTTAATTACCTACGTATCTCTGGCGCATAGCTTCATAGTTGGCTCTGAGAGAATTATTCTCATGATTTATATGTACTATGACATAAGACCGTTTTAATATGTAAGAGATAATAAAATAATAAATATCATTGCGCTTATTTTTGACTGTTATTTTGATCGAGTGGTTGCGGGTGCGACTAAATGACAGGACCTGGGTTCAAATCCCGTGTCGGATACGCTCCGATTTTTCTAACTTAGATTTTCTAGAAGTAGGTCGAAGGCCGGAATTTTTGCCTGGTGTCTGTCAATAGACTCACTACCTATTTGATAGTGGGACGTAAACGCAACTAGCGAAACGTGGGAGTGTGTTACGTGTTACATGTTACGTTTCTCCGCTAATAACTTTAAAGAGCTGGTTGAAGCTACGTTTACTCCGTCAATGGTCCTGAGAAACTCCTTTTCATTTCCGCAACATTGCTATTTCCCGTTCTTAAGTATATGTACAAAGACAAATGAATGTATCATCCTACACCATTTGCGTAGATTCCCTAAGGATGTTATCTTTTGTCGCAACAGAAAATGATAATTAATCTTATGCTGTAAAGTACTGCCTCGTTGGTCGTGTTGGTGGCAAGTGCGACTGCCGAACGGAAGCTCCTGGGTTCAATTCCCGGGTCGGGCACTATTAAGTTCTCTAATTTAGATTTACTAGTAGTGGCTCGAAGTAGCAATAGTGTGTTAAAGTGTGTGTGTGTGTGTGTGTGTGTGTGTGTGTGTGTGTGTGTGTGTGTGTGTGTGTTTGCGCGTGGGTTTGCTCTGGGGCGCTCGGGCGTGTTTGTGTGTGT
>DWDW01002115.1:0-10606 GCA_018245635.1 Mimoniades versicolor eupheme | reverse complement strand
CCACCCCGAAAAACATACGTGAGTCTAGCCGTTTAATTCTCAGTCATGTGTAACACTCACGAAACATTTAACAATAAGGTAGATATATTTGACATTCTGTTCTCTCTGCCTACCCCGCAAGGGATTTGGCGTGAAGATATGTATGTATAACGAGTAAATATATATATGTCTGTTTCTGAGCGATCCTCATTAACTTCGTTAGGCTATAGTTCTCGCTAATCGACGAAAACGCTAATAAAAAAAACATCATAGCATTTCCAGGCGTTGAAGAGTATTTTTAACTGCAGTTTATACTGATCATACTGTTGTCCTCCCAAAAGTGAATGAATATAACAAAACATCTCATTAGTATGTAATAGCTAAGAGCAGCCTCAATAGGGGGATCATAGATTTGAGCTTTATTAAAATATTTTTTATAAGGATTTGTAAGCGTCGTTATTAAACATGACTCCGCAGCGAGAGGCCGGTTTGTTGTAATATCCAAATTAGGCAACAGTTTAGAGCCGTCGAATTGGGAGGGCGGTACGGCGAGATGTTGTCAGTGGTGAGTGAGTGGTCTTTTATTCATTTCTATTTCCAAAGCGCCATTTCAAGTAATCGGTTTCTATTTCCAAATTGCGCCCATTGATTCATTAAACGAGTTAATTTTCCGTCATTACTACTTCCTTGAATATAAGTTAAAGTATCGCTACAGACTGCGTACGATTTTCTAAAAAAATTAAAAATTTACTTCAGAAACAATTAGTAGTGTCTACTGAATTTAAAAATGAATTATATTTTTCTTATCACCTTATATAGAATATTCCTTGTATTGATGTATGGATACAAATTTCATGATGTAGCACATACGAAGAATAAGTTCTCTTACTCATTATTATCATCGGCCTATCTCAGTCTACAGTTGGACATAGGCCTCCCCCAATGAGCGCCATCACGCTCTGTCCTCGGCTTGCCGTATCCACCTGCTTGCTCTAGCTTGTCGTAGATCGGGACGTCCTTACTCGTCAAAAATTTAAACGTAAACCATAAAATAAACGTGGACAATGTCACAAACGTGATATGTTCAAACATTGTTATTGGAGTATATTAATATAATGTACGGGAACAGGAAAATGTGAATGTCTAACCAAAGTTACATTGACAAGTGTCACATTGACGTTAAATGTCACTTTTACTAGAGACAGCGCTTAGGACGCTCAGATCCGTATCACTTACCTACTCGTGTGTTGTATTGTACTCTTAATATTTCTCAAAAACCTAAGATTAATAAAAATGTATTGTTAATACATCCTTGATTTGAAAAGATAACTTGTAACTCTCCTTGGAATTTGATCCCATGTCAGATAAAGCTGAGCCAATTTTCCTTTTGCCAACGTGTTGTGTGTACAATTGATTAATTTATTTTTATTTTTAAGCAAAGTATTAGTTTTAAGTATTTCGTTACACTTCTTTGTTATTTTGTGGCAATAAATATATTTTTTATTTATTTATTTATTTATGTAAGTAGTTTTATGTACTGCTTACAATAACATAAACATTTTTATTACGTGACCAATGGAGTTGTAATGAAATATACCTATGTATATACATAAAACAGGACAATAAATCCGAAACCATAGAATCCCCTTCACAAAACTCCGAGAGATTTATTGCTATAAAAGCAAAGTAAAGCCTTTAAAAATACATCCTCATTCCGCGTATTTAAGTAGCAATTTGTCGTTGGTATGGTTCGCGGGCGAATATTATTCTGTGATATCCAGTATTGACCGGAGAGATGCGCCCGCGGGCGGATTGTGCCAGTTAAAACCGGATCGAGTCGGATCGGCTGTTTGGTAATGCCAAACATCCAACGCCAGTCTTTAACAGTGCCTTTTTTATTACTTCTGTACATACAATAAAAATGCTAAATGGATGCTTAAATGTAGACTAAATTAGTTAATAATGGATTGTAGTAAGACTTAGGCATTTATACATAGTTGGGGATGACAAACGATTTGTGAAGTTACGCAAGGTCAAGCCTGTTCGGTTGTAAGGGATGATGGATAGCGGCAAATATTCCTAAATGTTATACGGCTACGTTAAGAAAAAGCTGATTTTAAGCTGGATATATTATTTCAGATATCGATGCCGGTAGAGAATGATGAAGTATGAACAATTGCAATAAAAGGCTCATTAAAGAATAAAAATAAATAGAAAGAACGAAGAAATAAAAGGAAAGTATATTCCTAATGTATTTAAGTAGATAATTAGGATTTTCTAGACTGTTGGTCTTGGTAAAGTGTAGCCTTTTTAATTTCCTTAAACGACAAGTAAGTATCTTCTACTACGTAGAAAAATTCCTTTAAAGTACTAATCTAGAGAAATCGATGCTATTTTTGTAAATTAACGGCTCAAAGTAAAGCCTTTTCTGGGACTTGCATTGTTACAATATAGAAAGCATTAAAATCTCATTTGGCGGTATTTACGTTTTATTCTCTTCAGTAGCTCAGTTTCTAACTCTTTAACCTATGAGTAGTACCTACTCCGGAAATAGCCCAGTACTTTGGTAATTCAAATACCCAAACTCTAGATTGAATTCAGAATCCACTTTTAATAATAAATAAAAAAAAAGAATCCACTTTTAATCGAATTATCTTAATTCAATATTTAAATATCTGTTCGGTCACCTAACTCTACGTGCTCGTTCGGGATATCGATAAAGTGACCAATAAGCTAAATGGGTCATTATATTAAATAAACATTATTACGTAGCAAAAATGGTTTTAGCGATGGACGTCTGAGGCTCTTATCATCTCCGAGTTTACGATAGCAACTTAAGTTACTTTTGGATATTATCATTAAGTCTGTAAATCTTATTCAAGAAGTTTGACGGCTTATAATTTTTTTTGGACGACCTTTCCGAAAGAGGGTTTATTTACGCGTACTGCATAGTGAATATGTATTTTTGACTTGGCCGGTCTGGTAGAATAGGGCTAACATAGAGAAGAGTTCTTGGTTAAACAGCGGAAACCTTAAAAAGGTGTCATTATGTTGACAATGATGAGGAGGAACGGACCACAGTGACAGTATCCCTTTCTTATTAAATTCACTGTAGATATGTTCCTAGGTATATCCTATAAGCCTTCATAGAAAGAAGTAATCAAATATTTATTTTATTTAATGAAAAAGAATAGGTACGCCAAAATACTTTTATTCGGTATGAACGGCATATGAAAATGGAGTCGAAACAACTGAAAAAATATATTTTTATTTCTATCAATACATTACAGTTACGTCAAGTCCTTTACTTGTAGGTGAATAAAAATTATGGAATGTCTAATTTCATTATTGTAAAACATTTGATTTGAATGAAATTTGAAATAAGGCATATTTTTTTAGAATCTAATTTAAAAATTTTCATGTAAATAAATGCAACATTTCGCAAAATATCCACTGCTGACCGATACCGATGCTGAGAGTTTATTACTTTTATAAGCAGCTTACACGGAGCGGTAATATACTCTGGTAAAATGTTTCAACTTCGCCCTCGTGAAGTTTGATCAAAAACTCCATCGCGTCCCTAATAAATTCCCATTACGTTCTTTTCTATTTACCTGAACTCAACACTTAGTGATTAGCAAACAAACTTTTTGCGTTTCGTGCCGCCAAGTGTTGAGTTTTGAATTATGATTTTTGCTAACTTACTTCTATTGAGTTGTGGGTTAATTTAGTTTAGACGAATGCGGGTTGACAGCCCGTTTTGTGAATGTCCGTTCATGTTATACAAAAGTTTTAGGACATCGTCTTGTTACAATATAAACTTTCAGACCCGAAGTTATTTAATATTGAATAAATTTACCATTCCCAGTTCGATGACTGAATGAGATACGTCATATTTTTATTATTGTCGTGTCATCATGTCGTCATATTTTTTATTATTTTCATGTCATCGTGAGCTAACTATCTTTAGTCTCACAGGTCGAACGTACTTTTTTGTATATTCTTCACTATCTTCACACACGGACACTAGTTTTGGAGACTTCCTACTCTATCATTAGCCGTTGTCTAACTTAAGTTGTAAAAATCAGTGTCTTGATTCACAGAACTGTTGATCATATCGATTTCAATATAGAATACATATTTATAAGATAGAAAACATCATTAGCAAGTATATGCACGCTGTCGACAAATTTGCATATAAAAATTTCAAATGCCTAACCCAACTGCAACAAATGCGCAACTAAACATAGACTGCTGGAAGCTACGCTCCAGCACGAGTCAGAGGAAAGTTGATAAGTCTAATCAACCTACTTTACAGTTCGCAATCAACGTGAAGTTGGAACTTTGGTGCTATTTAGCGATAGCTCAGCGGAAGTACCTAATATTAGGTAAAAGAAAACACTAGAGAGATCTGTACTATCAAAGAGATGAACCCAAGTGCTACTTAGTCGAACTATTCACGGATGCAACTTGTATCCACACAAAATATGATGTTGATAAGATGAATCAACCTAGTTTACATTACTCAATAAAAGCGATATTTCAGATTGGAGTACTTTGAGACGCATCAATTTACATTTTAAATTTTTTTTTATATTCATTGTGATACACAGGCAAACGGACCACCTGATGATAAGTGGTTACTATCGCCTATGGATCTTCGCAACACCCGTATCACATATCAACACCCTTATCGACATTAGTATTTATCTTGAAATTATATGTGCGGTTTATCAACAGTCTAATTACCATAGCACAAAGTCTTACTATTTTGAGATGAGATGCCCCAGAGAATTTTGAGACAAGATCCCGAAAGTTTATTATTATCAGTACATTAGAGGAAACCGTTATATACTCGTAATAAACTGTGAATTTATAACAAAAATGTAAGTTCCAAGTTACTCCGAATTTATAGGTTTTGATCTTAAATTCGCAGCGTCAGCTCTTGACTATGTTAATTAATTAAATGTACGTAATCCATCAAAACGTCTAGTGAATTTTTCCCTCCAAAAAACAACAAAACGATGCAACGTCTGACAGCTCTTTTGGCAGTCGGCCATCTTGTTGAGACAATTTCTAGAACACAGTGTCTATGATTTTGAGTAAATGTATCTTATTTCAAATGGTTTTTGGGTTAGGGTTTAGTCCACATTATCATTATGTGTTGATGTATTCCAGTTTTTGTGCAAGCAATGTTAGCTATTTCTAGCTCGAAACAATTGTTTCTAGATCGATTTATGTTTCAGTTGGCAGGGTATGGTTCTGTCTACATTTGTGCTGGAGGCGTCCACTTTAGTCTTTATCAGTACAAACGTGTCTATGAGTGGAATCCAATATGACAGATTCTTATTATGTAACATATATTATATTAATTGCGCTAATTATGTTAACCATTTCTATTCGTATTCCTGTGGCCCTGTGATCAGTTAGCACTATATAATAATCTTATTAATAACTTTTAATAACTGGACTAACTGACACTAAGAATTCTATTACTATGTATAATCCTATCCTAAAACAATATTTTTCAATGTAAAACTACGCTATCTACTGTACTATGAGTCATGCTCGGCGGCCCGCCATCTTGTTTAGCGCGTTGACGTACTACAATGGTGTTATTGACGTATAGAACCGTCGCTGTGCCGGCGACCGGTGATCGGGTTTAGTCATTAAATTTGACGAATTTAGTCGTCAAGCGTGACAAGACGTGACAACAATTTAGATTTGTAGTAGTGGCTTGGAGTCTGGGTTTGCGCTCCGTATGGCAATAGGCTCACCACCAGTTCCAAGGTGGGGCGTAAACGTAACGTCGGAATGTTCTATACTCCTCTGCGTACCTCTGCGGGGATTGCAGGTGTTATATTACGTTTATAATAAACACCTTTGGTACACATGCGCAATTTGATATGATGAAAGGTTCTATTTGTCAAAAAAAAGCGGGATACATATTATTATTATAACTTAATTGTACAAAATTGTCTATTCTGATCTCAGATGTGTTGTAAGACTCAATCTCTACAAAATGGTTCAAGTAACAAATGATTCAAGATTTTGCTAATAGATTTACGGGCAGTGACTTGACCAATATTCAGTGAACTATAGCCCGTAATGAGTTCATTTCGTGCACAATGGAAAAGCAAAATGGGAGATGTTCCGTTAATCATCTAGAATGTTCTACACGTTATCGAGTATATTGTATAGAAATACCTATTGTGCTTCACAAATACAAATTAAGCTCGTTTAGTTGGTTTATTTTTGAACAACGACCACAATTCCCATTGTATTGCTATAAAATTTGGAACATAAAGTAATTGACCGATAATTATGAATACGCTTAAAGGTAATTATGGTAAATAGTAGCCACGGTTTTTAAATAACATTGATGCAAAATAAACAAAAGTTCGTTAACAAATTCACAAAACTTAAAATGTACGCTATAAGTGATGCCTCGAGGCTGTCCTTGCTCTCAAATGACAGTGTGCAAGTTACAATTTCCCACAATGACCAAGTACGAACCACAGATCACTAAATCGTGATGATAAAACCAAGGTCTTACAATGAACAATTTCTAATTAATCTCTATTATCTTTAACAATAGTCGAAAATTCCATTTTTAAAACACTGCCGATTACTGTCAGCAAAATTACGAATAGCTCCCGAAATGAAGGGGTAAAATCCGAAATGGCAACACTTACACAACTAGTGAAGACCTCTCAATCTCGTAGTGGCACATCCATCAATCATTTACAAGTGCTATTCGCGTATTCTTGAATAAGATTCCTTAACAAGATGGGAGTTTGCCAAAAGGTGTTGAATAGTTCTATTTTTAGTTTGTTGAGAGGAGTAACGGTTATGCAATTGGCTTTGTTTTACATGTATAGTCACGGATCAAGATTATTTAATCCTTTGAATATTTGTTTTAATATCGCATCTCGCAAGAGAATATTATATTGACGCGTGGATTGCTGTCGCATGAGGATATGGTTGCAGAGATTTTGACAAATGTGTAAGATTGTTATTACTATGTTGTAACGGACATTGTGATAATAAAAACTGAACGATCATAATAAAAAATAAATAAAAAAAACGAGCATTTTAATATTCCTTTCAAATCTCTTCAGTTGAAGCTGTGTTCCAATTCAGTAATACATAGAATAAGAACAAATTTAAGTTTATTATTTGTGAATGATCTTGCATACGCATTTACAAAATTGATTTTATTTTCATTTTGAACACTCTTAACTATTCAAATAGCCGGCAACTGGTTGTGAATATGTATTATACCACTACGCTAGGTCGTCTACGGGGTAGCCAGAGAGCACTGAATGTTAAATGTCTCTATCCTTGCAGACTTTATATTTATGCTTCTTCTACATATATACATCACACTCTTTATATAAGAAAACTTTTATTGTAAAGTTTATGAAGTAACATATTTATACTTAGCGAAGCGAAATAACTTGATAACTACACAGGTATCTTAACAAGACAAAACCTTAGCTTTACAAGGAATTTCTTTGTACCCAGAAAAGAGATTCTAGAATCTTAAACAAAACTCAATTGGCTTGATAATTTGTGACAACGGATTAAAAACCAAACTGTTATTTTGTATTATGGTTACTTCGTATTATGGTTATCTAATTATGTAATTATCAAACATCCCGCCTGTGATCCCCGAAGAGGTAGGCAGAAGAGTGCGTGAGTGAGTGAATGGATGAAACGTGGGAATGTACCAACACTCCCATGTTTCACCAGTTATTTAATCATGCCTAAAAACGAATAAATTTAATTACGTCATGGTTACTTTAATCAAAATAATCACACCCATTTCTCATAACGAACTGCATCTTGTGCATTCTTGAATGAAGTTATCAAATTAGAACGCGATCTGCCAAACAGTTGGATAACTAAAGCTTCAAGTTAAGTAATGCAGAGAACTGAAGTGAAGCTTCGCCTTTACGCTGATTGCGGATTCTAAACTCTGATACAAGTAGCGCTTGATTGGAACTATTGCTTATCTGGTAAGCAACGGGAATGGCCATAGATTTTCATTATAATGTAACATCACGCCTATAATCCCCGAAGAGGTAGACAGAGGAATGTAGAACACTCTCACGTTTCACCATTTACGATTGCGTTCCACTATGGAATAGGCTAGGTGAGCCTATTGCCATACACCAGGCATATTATCCAGACTCCGAGTCACTACTAGAAAATCTAAATTAGAAAAATTTAGTAGCGCCCGACCCGGGAATCTAACCTGGGACCTCCCGATCGGCAGTCGCACTTGCAACCAACACGACCAACGAGTTTGCGACCAAGTCGTGATCCCTAAAATACATAACTAATTTAATTTATATAATAAATATACTGCGTATACATTCCTTATGAATGAGAAACCATTTTTTAATTATGAACAGTTTGAATATATTAATAATTACGGACATTTTTTTAAAGGACATATTTATATATTCTTTGACATTGCAGGAGTTTATTTTTCTGAATAGGTATTAAACAGTATACTATATAATCACAGAGGCTTCTCAAAAGTATATTTATCATTTATTAATAGAGAAAAAGTATTTAGTAGGAAGTATCGTACAAATAATCATAAGGCACACTTGTTACAAATGTAGGAAATTATTTTGTGAATATTCAATAGGTTATACAAATAGGTTATATAACGTTTCACAAAATTCATTTTTAAATTATGGATAATGACAGAAGATTCCATTTTCGAATTCTAAATAGTTTATATACGTATCTATATGACGAGAGACGTTTCTAGAAAAGCGGAATGAGATTTATCAATGTCACGCCTAATACTGTCCAAGTACTTAGCGTACGTCGACTTAGATCGAGCGGTGCTTAGAACGATATCGGTTACTCGATGCAATTACGTTACACTTGTAGCCATCGATCGGTGGTTAGAACGACATCGGTCACATAATACAATTAAGTCGGACTTGGACGTATCGTTCGGATGGCATTTTGGTCGCGGTGGCCTCCGCCAATGCAGTTTTAATCTCGTCACATTAGTTTCTACCGTTCCACTACTGGATAGAAACCTTTCCCAAAGTGTGTCACGATACTCGATCCTTCGCACATCTCGCCCACCCGCACCTCATCTCACCTCAAAACACCTCAATAAAAAAATTAGTACTGTCAAATTCTCAATTACTTTTGTATTTAAAATTTGAAGTGTAGCTACCGAAGTAAAGAATATTTTTTTTTTCTAAACCTAGTTCTATAAATTCATTCATGTTGCATCAGAAACAAGTTCTATACATTTATGTGCATATAAATGCAATTCTTAACTTACGAGTAAAAGTAAGTAGACATTAAAACTTTTCTTCTTAGCGTAGGTATTATATCTGATATGAGATTATGGGGAAAGTCACGTTTTATAGGTCAAATATAATTCAGACAATAGTCATAAAAACTGAACGTTTTATAGACTTCCTTTTTATAGGTTTCGGGATTATCTGACTAGTTTCGGACCTGGATTCCCTTTCCATGAGCTAAGCATAACAAATTGTCTGGTTTCATCAAAATGAAGGATGAAAATAACAACCTCAGTTTACGGTATCCAAATAGTACATTTTGAAACTCTTACACTTAGTTATGTTAGATATTGTTTCACAACATCCATCGATCCCATGCTGGGCTGTATTTATCAACGTCGGAGCTAATAATGTCATAGCGCTTAGCGCACGTCGGCTTCGATAGAAGTTATATATAGGAAAGGTTAATAGGTAATAGATGGGTTTAATGTTCTACGAGCTGTGGATTTGTGCTGCGGAGCCGCTACTGTGCGTTGATTTCAGTTTTTGGGATTTTTGCAGATTTTGTTTTACATAGTCCGAGCAATGTATGACTTTTCGCCATCCTAACCTAAACCCTACTTAATCCACGTGGCCATATTTATGTAATATATATGTGAGCTCAATTTGCACTGGACAGTAACATCTCCAATACTATCGGTATTTTAACTTTATATTCATATAAGCTTTCAATCATTTCAATTTTACAGACTGTAACCAAAATTTCAGCCCAATTAACTGAACAGTATTTTGTATTCCAAAAAGTTTAGATGTTATTTTTTCAATTCAAATTTCATTTTTATTTTTGAAGACACTAAATATTAAGTGGATTATTATTTGAATAGATATTAAATATTAAGTAAAGCTCACCACAATATATAAGTGAAACTGTACCCACACCGGTTAAGCCGTTTCTTAGATTAGCTCGTACGAATGTATAATCAACAATAAAAAATTCTAATAATCATTGTGTTGGGTGTTATTGTGGTAATAAAGACTTATAAAAGTAATGTTCAAAAATATCTTCAATGTATGTACAGACACCGGTCCGTTACAGTTTTATAATTAGTATAAAATAGTAGTTTTATAAGTAGTATAAAATAGTAGTTTTATAATTAGTATAAAATAGTAGTTTTATAATTAGTAAAAATAGTATTAAATAGATATAAATGTAATATTATGTTATGATATGTATGATTAAGCGTAATACCACGCCTATAATCCCTGAAGAGATAGGCAGAGGCATGTAGCACGCTTCCACGTTTCACCAGCTACGTTTACGTCCCATTATGGAATAAGGGATA
>DWDW01002114.1:0-10608 GCA_018245635.1 Mimoniades versicolor eupheme | reverse complement strand
TTAAGTCACTAAATTACTTCATAAATCGTAACGTAACCAACTCGCTCAGATTCAAACTTATTGGATTACCTACAGTCGATTCGCAGCATTCATTTTGAAACAAACAACACCATTTTGTATTTACGTCTCTATGATTATTTTCAGCAAAAAATCTGCATGTCCGATCTGAACCTGTTGGAACGATGGGAGTGGAACCCGCTTCAGAATGCTACATTCGCTGGTGATCTCACCAGCGACGGGTACCTGTCCACGCAACACCTGGCTCAGGCCTGGAAGCAGAGATATCCGGGTCTGCTGACGGACAACAAATATGACTATTTGGTAAGTTAAAAAATAATAAAATTCTCTCAACACGGTGTTAATACATTACTGTAAAAATTGTTTGCCGTTCACTTACATTGTAGGTGAAGTTACAATTTAAGTTCAGTCTTGTAGGTTGTTTGTTGTTGTGTTTTGTATGACTAGCGTATCCTAGTTCGATGTTATCGATGGTTAGATTATTTAAAGATTCATAACCCTCTGTCGTCTCCGTGGTAAAAAGATATCCTCGATGGAATTTCCACAAAAAATCGGAAATAACGTCGAATTTTACTATTTCATGTTCGGTACAACAAGCTTTTTTCTTTAACTTGTTAGTGCAACTGTATACAGGATACTTACATATTATATGAGTCGTTAAACTTACTTTCTACGATATTGTCTACTTATTTTTATCTTTACCTATATCGCTTCCACATTGTGTATTATTTTTGTGTTTCAGTTTAAATATGTGTACGACCGTAGATCCAATACTACCTTCAAAGCGTTCACTGAAGGGATGTTCCGTGATCAAGCCGAAAACTATGATCTTCATAAGGAAAACGATGAAAAAAAGCTAAGGGTTTGTTATTTACTTTTCGATTTTATTTATTTTTTCTGTTTAGCTCTTATTAGTTATGGCCTTGACGTCGTTCTAATCTAATAAATTGACTTATATCACAATTATTTCAGCCGTACAAATTTTGTCCCGCATGGCAGAGAGACGTTTTGAACAATAATGAAACTCTAACCCAAGTCAGGACGTTTGAATCTAAGCAGGAATTTAAGGAGGTAAGTGGACTGTATATTGTCCGTTAGTACATTTTAAAGCCTTTTTGTACAATGCTTGTTTGTCATTATTATTTATAAGTTCACCGTTTGTAATTTCACTTTCGTTCACTTTGTTAGAAAAATTCATTTTGTCAACACCGTTACTTATATCTTGTCCACAGACCATCTTCTTCTCTCTTGTAGTCTTTGTCAAATTGTAACTTAAATGATTCGTCAATTATCAGATTAATGAAAAGTTTTTCTTGTATTTTGCCCGATTACTCCTTTACCATGGTATTAATAGAAAGTTTGCATAAACAAGTATTTCACAACATAGGTACTTGTGAAGTCCAGTAATGTTAAATATTTTTTAAACGTTCATAATATGTTTTAATTTAAGGTTTTTATGGACTTTAGTCATATATAACCTTCTTTTGCAGATGATAAGCAACATCTCACTCCGTTTAGGATTCAATTACGACATTCAAAAGAACGTAATCGAGAACATGTACCAGATGTGCCGTTACAACAAGGCCTGGGACATCGCAAAGATATCGCCCTGGTGTGCTGTGAGTTACCATAATATTCACACTAATTAATCTATAAATATGTCACTTCTGGGCATGAGTCGCTCCCGCTGCTGTCTAGTTTATACCTACATATATTCCACCAACCTGCTCCAGTACCTACCGATCGGTTAAGAATCTTGTTATAACCGAATGCGACGGGCGTTCCATAACTTTAGATTTAGACACGAAGGATAAAATCCATCAACTTGATAAATCAAATTTGGAACAAAAGTAACTACTACGAGCAAGTTTAGAAATTTTAACACCGTATACAAAACCGGGGCAACGGCCAAATTTTATATCCCAAAGAAACAGGAAGATTCAAAGACTCGGATATTAATGACTTGGCTTATTAGCGTTCTCATAACGAAAAAAAAGTCCTTAAAATTTATTTACGTTAAAGATATACTTACTAATGAAACTAGGTACTAAAAATAATCTATAAACTACAATATGATCATCAGCGTGTCTCACTCCACTGCTGGATATATTTATATGCTTCCACCAAAGAGCGCCATCGTGCCCTGGCTTTGTAAACTACATGTAGGTACTTTGGAAATTATGAAGCAATCCCCTTTACAAATACCCAAATACGTACGTTAACTAAAAAATGTCTCAGAAATGTTTGTCTCATACCCAGGCTTTTACGAGGGAAGACCTAAAGCGTCTAGAATACGTCGAGGATTTGGAAACGTACTACAAATATGGATATGGCAGTCCAATGAATCAGAAAATATCCTGCGCTGGAGTCAAGGACATGATGGACTTCTTTAAGATCCATGTTAACAACAGTAAGTGTATTTTGAATTTTAACAAAGTATATAATCGTTACAAACAATGTTGTAAAATTTTATAAAACTCTGTAGAGAAATTAACGTAAATAATCTTAATAGGACCTACAACACCTCCCTGAAGGATTCCTTATTCATTAAAACAATGTTAATCTCTTGTGCTAACTCGTCTTTACTCGCCGTTATATTACCAATTAATAGTGACTATTTGCCTTATTAACAACGAATACTTCTAGACAAATTAACACTTGTATACTTTCGTCTCGTACCTGTATACTTAGTATCGTCATCTAAATTGATTACAAATGACCGTGTGAGATAGAGGACACTTTCTTCGTATAAAAAATTAAAACGTAACCCTTACACGAAACTCTCACAAAATTCTTGCTTGCAACGAAACTAGAAAGCTTTAGTTTTAAGTAACCAAATATATTATACTAATCAGTTTCACTAATTTCATCATTGATGCGTTGGTTTGTGAGTTTCATGTTAGATGCTTGGACGTTACTAGATTTTTGATGAGGTTACGTATCAAGTAGTCCGCCACCCGCGGTGTGCCCAGACGCGCCGCAGCAGCCGCGCGCCGGCGTGGCGCTGGCCGACGCGCCGGCGCTGCTGCTGGCGCTGGCGGCGCTGGGCGCGCGCCGCGACGCCGCGCCGCTCACCGGCGACAACTACCACACCAACCTCATGCAGGCCAGGAGGTGGTCCACCTCCTCCATGTCGCCGTTCAATGCTAATTTGGCTGCGGTTTTGTACAAGTTAGTAGTCAAAAATCTTTTCCGTCCGTCCAGCTTATTTTCAAATTTGGGTGACATTCGAATGATGTGATAATTAGACACTTAATCATCGTGTGCTTATTGGAATGTCGTCTGAATTTGTATTGCGACTTTTGTGCAAGGAGCGAATCAATGATATGTTATTAATTTCAAAAATGCTTTAAACCATGAATCGATATACTTACTTGTTTTGTTGAAATTGTATAAAACGGATGTGAACGTGCATGAAAATTACAGACTAATAACATTTCAGATGCACTCCGAACGGCAATTTCCAAGTGAAAGAAGAATATCAAGTGCTTTTCTTGGAGAACGAGCGCCCTCTGCACCTGGAGGGCTGCCGCGTCGGCCTCTGTGATTGGTCGTACGTCAAAACGAGAATGGGGGTAGTCGCAGATAACTGCAATTTAGATTTCTGCAACTCTGCAACAACCATCAGCGGTCTGTTAAGTTTGACAGTCACATTAATATTCATCATTGTCGTTTCGTAGAATTTTAAAACTAATTGTATCAAAATCTTTCAGTCGCTTATATTTTGTAGTTAACTAATGTGTAACTTTGTATTAGAATACCAGGACAAATTATTTAAAATCAAATTTATGTCTTTTGTTACAATGCATTCCTGTCGTGAAGTTGTTAAAATAAACTTTTAACTTAATAGTGATTTGTATTGTAATCAATTAAAATTCAATTTTAATAGTCGCCATATTTTAAAGTATGCAGAAAAGCAATAAAATTATGTTAATTTTGTTTTATTTACTTGCGCGCGATAACTAAAGAGCACTGTGCTGATGGTACAGTGCGTAGGAATCTATACAAGTTCTCAAAATCACATCGACCTTAAAATTGGGCCTCAGTCAGCTTCGCCTCCCCGGATCTCCGGCGGGCTTAGACTGCAACAGAATATTTCAATTTCAACTGAAACAGATATAAATCATTGGAAAGACTGCATTTACATACCATACTAGTTTCAAGGTTGCAAATATCGCGCGCGAGCTAGTTAAAGGGAATAATATATTTTTCTTGTCTTTATACCTTTGATTAAACGTTAAAAAACTTCTTAGTTATTGTCTTTAACGTTGTTTCGAATATATCTGTTGCCATTATAATTCTTTTTATTGCATTGCATTTATGTTATGGTATAATATTATATTTTTAATGGGGTAAGAACGTTATCAGAAACAAAAGTGACCCCTTATTAGAAATGTTACTTTATTTTTAAAATTACCCAGTACCAACCTTTCTTAGAATATTGTTTTATTATTAAATATTGCTACTTTATCACTGCTGTTATATTATTGTTAAATTTTATTCTTGTTTCTGTATTATTTGTGATGGAATAAAATATTAAAAAAAAATACGTGTGCTTAGAATATTTTATCTGTACATTTTTTCACTATTAATATTTCAATAATTTCACTGTAACTTACGTTTAATTAGTTTAATATATTAACCAGCTTCAATATCAATTTTTATAGGTATATTTTTCTTCTATTACCAAATCATAATTATTAATCGATTAATAATAATAGTTTGAGAGGTGATAAAATAATGTTAACCTCAACAATGTACAAAATTATTGTAAAACATGTAGGTGTATACCTATTAAGTACGGGTAATAATCAAAATCTGTTTTTATGATCTTTAGTTCTCCTCGTAAGTACTATCTAAGTATCTATGCTTTGTAACAAATACGGCAACAAAGTATTCCATACAACACTTTATTTAATAACTACAGTATCTACTACAACTACAATATATTTCAATTTTATTGACTAGCTATACCCACGAACTTGTTCGTGGAAGTCGATGTTACCTTTGTTCTTAAAACATAACATATCAGTTAATTATTCGTCAAATTACCTTCGAAATAAGTGTACCTATTCTATAGAAAAAATATTGAATTATTTTTTATCCTTCTGAGCAATATTAGTTTATTCCTGATCCCGTAACAAAAATAGCCTATAGAAAGCCCCATTAAAATCCGTTCAACTATATCACTAATTAATATTGTATCGTATTTTCTGCGTATTTCATTGTGTTATTAGCCAGTTGTTGTATTAAAGTTTAGTATTCACGTTTTCAATATTCTATTATAACTGTTGTTACGCACCCAAATGTGTTGTGAATGTTTATTTGACGATGTAACTAATAAATTGTTTTATGTAATTGCGTTATTTTTAATCCAATGTAATCCAACAGGTACCTATAACTATAAGATTGGGCATCGAATAAAAGGCACTCTTATCAACTTACGTATTCGAGGTTACGTTTAAAATAGAATTTCATTTGTCAAATAAATTACTAGAACTTCGCCCTCAGCCCGTGCAGGTAATTAACATTTACACTGTATACTGGTTTATCATTCTTTTACCGGTAGGTACTCACCAACATATGAAGTCATTAAAAAAACCCAACACAAGATGTTTTAAAATATTCATTAATATAAAAAATAACAAGTATATACAAAATCACATTTGCAATGATTATCAATTATTTCGCTTTAAAAAAACATTAAATATTCGCGTCTTATCTTTAACTACTAAACGCGTTACAGGCCGGTTGATAAACGAGAAAGCAAGCACTATTAAAAAATAACATTAATAATAAATACAAGGAAATAAAGAAGAAATCTTTTATTAAAGGTTAAATAAAATATTTATAAGTTAACATAGATCGAATCACAATGAGGAAGATACGTTATTAATGAACAATATTTATTTTCTCAACTCATACGCGGTAATTGTCAAATAAGTTAGATGACAAATGTCACAAAACTTGTTCTTTCTTGTCTGAACGTAAATTTATTCTGCATAAGGACGTGTGATTTAGCACATGAATATATTGGAACGTAGATTTGGTGCTCTGACAAGCGACTTACAATGAGAAATTTGTAGCTTTTCGCAAGGAATGTTTGCATGTACCTGTACCTACAGAGAATTTCTCATTATTTTTGTGGGCAATATTTCGTGAGGCAGATCCCACAACTCAAATGACTCGACTCTTTGTATTAGCAACTGAATAAATATTACAAGAATTTTTATACTGCTTTGCTTTTACATAGCACAGGATGTTTAATTAGTCACCACACCGCAGTGTGTGAATTTGTCCCGAGACTTCATAATACTACTATAATATTATTATTGCTGTCTTCATAGTGGATACTTTCAGTTTATATTTTATACTTCAGGGACGAACTAAAACACATGTAATGTACATTCCGAATAAAATAAAGCACGGCTTTCTACCAAGCAAGCTTCTACTTAATCCTACAAATGAAATTACGTTTACAAATCAATTTTACATATATTTGATAGCTTCCCGCCATTTGACGTCAGTTACAACTGTCAAACGGGCAGTAACCGCGCCACATCAATTGTCTTACAAACCAGTCTCCTGCTAAACGGTATGTACACACAGAACATCTGATTAAATATTTTTGTATAGAGAACGCTTGGATCGTTGTAACAATTATTTCATTCCTTGATAGGAATCACGCAGGGAGAAAGATAAATTTAAGGCACTTTTAACGGTATGCGTATGGTATCTTAGAAACCAGTGCTCAACGTTTGATTTTTGTTAATCAGACGATTGATGAGCGTTTGGTATCTTCCTCGTTTTGGTTTTATTCCATGATTGCTCATTTTTATCAATTGGCAATTGATAAGATGACAAAGTTTAGATATGCATATAAATAATGACAAACTTATATAGTAATCTATAATGTTTTTTTTTGATATGATACAATATTCGCCTTGATCACAACCATTAATAGGTTTGTGTAAAAATAATACAATAAAAAGTGAATCACAAGAAAATTTCAGAAAAAAAAAGTAAATTTATTAGCGAATAATAGTTCCGTTCCAAATTTAAAAGAACGAATTTGTAACAGTGGAATTAAATTTACTACCAACTCAAAATGTTATTGCCGGTTAATTTTGCAACTAGGCCATTACTCTCAATATAATACGTACAAGCGAAGCTTCAGGCTTGTCAGTACCATACATGGAATTTACAATGTTTCCAACAATACATGCCGCGTTAAAACAATATTGCCTGTGTAGACGAACGTTGCGGTTACAACAGATAACAGAAATCACAAACGACCTTATCAAAAGTTCATATAAAATTTTTTAAAATATATAAAACATTCAATTATTGCAATACGTACATAAGACTGCCCCCTCCTAAAATAGGGAGAAAAGTAGACATCAGTCCGGGTTATCATTACAATTCATTATTATTTTTCATTTATTGCATTGTTGGTGCTTCAGCACAAGTTGCCTCGCTTTATTCACTTTGCCGATTGATAAGTTCGTTTCTGTAAATCGGTCCACGAGTCTTATTCTATGGTCATGTATTCTGAATGAATATCTATTTAATATTATAAATAATTCGTTACCTATACTTAATTAGTACTCCGTTTCAATAATTGAGGGCTTAATATTCTTCTCCTATGGAAACATTGAAAATATATGGACTAATTACATATTTTATTAACAACACTACATACCATTAACGAAAAAATTTATCAGGTTAAAAATATACACATAATATGCTATAATATTCAGCGCTATATTTAATTCCTCTAATTTTGACTAACGCAAGTATTTCTATACATAATTATGTATTAAGGCTTAGTAAAGGCATGTCTTAGCTTCATACACGCTTATAACAATATAACGTGATGGAGTAGGGGCCTAAGCGACATGCGCTTTTAAGTGCGCGCCTTGGGCCTAGTCTTTGATACATTAACTGTACGATGACAAGCCGACGAAACAATGATAGATGAATGAAAACATGATAGGTGAACGATAACAAGACAGATGAACGAGAACATGACAGGTGAACAAAAACATGACAAAAGTACCCAAAAGTGTCAGGAGTACAAAAACAATATACGAGTAGATATTTTTAACACACAATTGAAACTAAAAATATTTTCAATACAAATTCAGTAGATATTAGATATAAAAGAAATTGCTAATAAAATCTAACTACCGATGCACACTCACGCCTAATAATTTTTACGCTTATTGTACGTAAAAACTATTATACTATGATATTAAGGGTGCTCCATTCCATGAATTGTTACATAAATTATATTAAATCAATATCTACGTGGTACAACTACAAAGATATAAAACATTGCGCTGCGAACAACAATAAATAAAAACGGGCGATCGTTTTTACTCCCTGTTTCGCTTATATCCAACTGTCTTGTAAGTACTAAAAATGCCTAACTGCAGGATAATTTATTTAACTTATATATATAAAACTATTATCCACTACAACAACTGACGATATTTCCTACAATTTTAACAAACTGAACATTTGACTAAACAATAAAAATGACGTGCAAAATGTATATATGAACGTAAACTTAAAAACCCAATTAAAAATATACCACTAGTAGACAATTTAAACAGTTACTTTGCCGTCTCTATATGTAACAGGGGTTCAGCTGGGCACAAATCCAGACTCCGGGCCACTACCAGTCATTTCCACTGGAAATTCTAAGTTTAAATAGTACCCGACCCCGACATCGAACCTAGGACCTATCAACCAGCAGTCGCAATTTGCAACTACTACACAAATGAGACAGTTTTATATATTTCAGAGAATAAAATATATTTGGGGCAGTGCACAATTGTACGAAAACTTAGCCGTGGTTGTAATATATGTATACATATATGTTACACACTATTTACATACTTTAAATCAGAACTGATCTTGAGGAACTGATGTCAGAAATTGTTATATTCGTGGTAGCATTCGATGCCTATTTAGATCCTGCCTTCTTTTTTTTAAACTACAAGAAATAACAAAACCCTTAAGGTAATAATATTTTATTTTCTTGAGAAACTAACTCTCACCTAGCAAGGCCCTGTCCGATCAGGCCATATATCATGAGAATATTGTATAATTAAACAACAATTTTGTATTTATTTTTGCGTGTATTGTAAATATGAGCGCGAAAATAATTATTAGTGTTTAAAGGACAAAAGACTTTGTTAACTTCATCGAATCTGAAATATCTGGGGCTGTCAAGACATTGTCTCAACTTGTTATGCATTGAACCATTGATGCTTTCTATCAGCCTTCAGCCTAGACCCACACACACAGAGGTGCATTTGCTCATATACATAAACAAAGACACAACATCTTGAATTTTTGACATGTATTGTGTTACATAATTCACTTTGTGCTTGCAATTGAAATGAAATTTATCTTGAAAATTGAACTAATGTCTAATTTATTAGTTTTTTGGAATCCTGTATAATATGTATTACCAGACCATAGACAACTGATCACTTTTACCAGTTAAATCTCAGTCTGATTAATACTTCTCACACAGACTATATTGACAATATTTCTAATGTGACATCGTTCATCAGATCCACAGATATATCGACCGGGCTGTATGTTAAGAACACATATATTAGTATTAACAGTATTCATAATATAAGATCTACCCCAGCTATTAATTATATCGGTTTAAAACTATCTGTCACCATAATAAAGAGTACCATACAATTACCTCAGTACACAGACACAAACATTATGGACTTTTGGTTTCACAGAGTATTAACATTGACTGATTTTCATAAAAAAAAAACGTAACATCACGCCTGTTATCCCCGAAGAGGTAGGCAGACAAATGTAGAACACTCCCACGTTTCACCAGTTACGTTTACGTCCAGCGATGGAATAAGTGGTGAGCCTATTGCCATACACCGGGCACATATCCAGACCCCGAGCCACTAATAGAAAATCTAAATTAGAAAATTTTAGTAGTGCCCGACCCGGGAATCGAACTCAAGATCTCCCGTTCGGCAGCCGCACATGCAACCAACACAACCAACGAGGCAGTCAGCTGATTTACATCTTATAACTAAAACAACATTTCTGATAACATTAATTGCTAACATAATATTAGATGCTTCATAAAGACGTATTGTTATTATAAAGCATTTATATACCAATACATGCTGTTAATTCAGTTTGTCTTGCATTATAACTTGACTCACATATTGTACCTATGGAAATAACTGGGCATTACTTGTGATACACATCAAAATCTTTTCCAATTCGGGTAGTCAGGGCAAAGCTATAATACATAATCTTTATATGTATATTATGCTCATGTATTACAATGTATTGTTTATAGTAACGCTAGAGTGACCACATACACAGTTATTATATTTATTTTTTACGTCATCAAAATATATGAAAGATATAGAAAGGGATATCTTGGTATAAAAAGACATATTATGGCTGTAAAGATATAAATATATAGCTACCGTGTGTGGTAGTGTGTTAAAACAATATATTATAGCACAACATATAATATATATTATAGCTCCATCTTTGACAGCCTTTATTGATTATCCCTAAACT
>DWDW01002113.1:0-10608 GCA_018245635.1 Mimoniades versicolor eupheme | reverse complement strand
GGTGAAACGTGGGAATGTTCTACATTCCTCTGCCTACCTCTTCGGGGATTACAGGCGTGAAGTTACTTTTTTTAAATATAATTAAAGTACATTATTAAATAACAATATTAAAAACTACATTTGATAACACTAGTCTTAATACATATTAGAAAATTGATATTTTAACTATAATAGGTATACATGAATTTCTCTTTCGTTTCAGTCGAGACTGTAAAGCGAAGAAATTCTACAAGGAAGAAATCAGACAAGCTCGAAGGTTGAAGATTTGAAGATATATGTATATACATAAATTACCTACATATATATAGTTACACACATGTGCATGTAAATTATATCTAAGTGGCATGCGTTCAAGAAAGCCAATAGCGTATAACACAATATTTTTCATTTTATCTAAACTGAGCAAAACCGATCTTACTATTTCTCATAGAGAACTTCATCCCTGCATACTCCAGTCATCACTCATATCCCACACCCATTTCTTCACCGGGAACGTAGTTTCGCTAATTATTTCATACATTTATATGTACATGTTAAATTTTCTGTTGTTATTTGTTGTTCAAAAATAAAATTCGTTTTCCATTAAACATGACCTCTCACTTGTGTTCTCTAACTGGGCTCTCACGTATAAGTACCTCTTTGCGACTCACCGTTGGCCACGGGTTGTTCGCACAACTGCGGGAGGTCTGGACTCTGGATCGGAGTTCACTGCATTGGTTCAGTGGGGATGGGCTGAGATAGTTCAGTGGCCAATAGTTACCGTGCTTTGAATATGTCTGAATGTGTCATGGCTGAATGTATCGCAGCTGAATGAACGGATTTGAGTTGAATCCGCAAATAATACCTTAATACAAGTTTGCAGAACTGACAACCTAAATCAAAGTAAGAAATTGAATGTATCGGATTCCACACCACAGATTTTTCTGCTATATTTGATTGACAGGCGTCAACGTACGTTAATGTTGATTGACGCTGCGTGCGAATGGTTATGGGTTTATGGCGTGTGGGTCGGATGCGATTTTTTTCGATACATTTAGAATTCTAAGCATTTTTCTGTTCAATTCTATTTTCAATGTAATTTATATCAAAAAATTATATCACAAAACTAAAAAAATGCTTTAAGACTTATCAAACTAGAAAGTAAAAAATAAACATTAACATAAGAATAAAATTACTGATGAGAAATTTAATGTTACTGTTCTAAAAGCTTGGGGAGCTTTATATGACATTTTTAAACAAACTACATTTTGGAATGAAACTAGTGAAAAATCAATGCGATTGAGATTAATTTTCTCATCTGTAATTTTATTCTTATCTTAAGAATTATATTTTACTTTAATTAACACAAAAAAAACTCCAAAAGCGTGTTTTTTAGTTTTTTTTAACTATAATTAAGTTTTAGCTTTTTTTTTATTGATTTTATTGGATATTTTGATGGAATTATTACATTGTGATTGCTCTTTGACAAATGTGCAAAGTGTAAATTAAATCTGATCGCTTATAGTAGGGTAAAAAAATCGAGCGCAAAAGAGTCGGTTACAAACAAACAAACTAGTCAAAACAAAAAACCCGCGGGAGCACGATACAGGCATTACCATCGCGCCTGTAGTGTATAGAGGCGGGGTGTCCGCCATCGTAGGGCAGTGTTCCCCATGAGACTGCTCGGGTAAAGAGGAGATCCTAGAGGCCCGCAATCCCATCCCCAGTGCCAAAATGGCGCGGTGTAGGATGTCCCTCATCCATCCCGAGGGATGTAGAACACTTCCACGTTTCACCAGTTACGTTCACGTCCCACAATGGAATAGGTGGAGAGCTTATTACTACATGCAGGCCGGCCACATATCCAGACTACGGAGCCACTATTAGAAAATTTAGTAGTGCCTAGTGCCCGACCCGGCAATCGAACCCAGGACCTCTCGTTAGGCAGCCGCACTTGCAACCAACACGACCAACGAGGCAGGCAGGCGATATTTGTCCGTACATTATTTATTTGAATTTTGAAATTACGAACTAAAAGAGTGATAGTAAGTAAGAGTACATAGTTCGCCATTACATGTTGAACTAAAGCGAGCGCTCAGGTTGGTGATCGATTACGCCCACCAGAAAACTGGTCTAGTGGCTACAGAGTACAGATACAGAAGTCTGATTAACACTTAATTCATAGTTGTAATTAATAGCGCCTCGCTTGCGCAAGGCATATCAAAAATAGAGTCAAGACTCATTTGAGTGTTCCCCTCCACGGAAATCTTTAGTAAAAGGCGAAAGATTTATACGTTTTGAAGGGAAACCAGAGTGACGAGCATTGCTAAGCCCGAGTATATACGTGACCCACAAGAAATCTTAACAGCGTGATTCAGCGGATGTACAGTAACGCCATCTATTGATACTTTTGAACGATATTATACCACGCCATCTGTTGACACTTGTATCAAACTAACAACGTAATTTATAAGGGGACATAATTCAAGTCTCCTTCGCTTAGCATAATAACTAAATAAAAATTTATTAGTGATCGTACTATGTCGGGCACAAGTCACATCGCTTTTTTGTTTTTTTTTAAATTACGATGCATATATTTGTCTCTATATTGTATTTATGTTATATTGGTATAATCATTAAAAATTTAGAGTTATCTCAGCGATTCAGTATGATCGATTATTTTATTACACGTTCAAAATTTTTTATATTACTACCAAAATATTTACATAGTATAAAACACATCAATCTACCAATTTAATCTGGCCTTCATACAACGACGCAGTCTGGGGTTAGAAAGATTCATAATACTACAGAAGATACGAAAACCAAACAAACCGGGCGCACTGGTAATGTGACGCTCAACGCAACTGAATAAACATGCTTATGTATAGAAAATAGGCATCTTATTGAGTGCTCAAAGTAGACTCGGGTACGCTAAAAATATATTTGTAAACGTTACTCGTGAATTATCACAATCGTACATATAGTATTTATTATGTACGAGTATATTGCCCTGTTCTGTACATGAATGTAACATTCCGAAGCGATTTAATGTAGGCTTGTCTATGACGTAGGAGTTGTTTATAAAACTCTATATTTCATGTATGGTGAAAGGCGCCCTGCGATGGTTTGCACATGTAGAGAGAATGGTGAATGAAGAATAAAAAAATAGTTATAATGCGAATATTGATGGATGGAAGAGCCTATCGAGACTAAGAGTCACTTATTTTGCCCAAAAAGGTCAGACACTGGCTGATGTGTATTTTGTGTATATACACACATTGTGTATATACACACATTGTGTATATACACACATTGTGTATATACACACATTTTGTATATACACAGCATATACCTACACAAAAATACACATCAGTATTATTGTGTATATACTATGTATTCTTGTGAATATACCTACTGTGTGTTCTTGTGTGTATAAGGTTTAAAGCATTTTAAAGATTTATTATCACCATTAGCTCGTAATATAAGCAACACGAAAATCAAAATGACGTTAATTAATCATAAACGAAACTTACAACTTGTATTGTTTGGTTAATATTCTATGAAGAAAAATTTTTCTCATTACGCGAAGGAAAAATACAGGTAGGTACCAAAACATTGAGAGTTGGGTCGATGACACTCGGGTTGAGGTTGCCTTTTTAGCTCGGGATATAATGGCATCATTAGCGGCGCCGTGGAGAGCCCCGGAAATGGGCAGGATCGCTAACAGCCACGAAACTTCTGTGACCTGGTGAATATGTTCTGAAAAATGTGCATAGCGACAGTTATGCAACTAGTTCCAAGTATATTATTAAGGCGGATGTCTCGTGAACGAAGTCACTTTCAATAGTAGGTATCGCTATGTAATGCACTAAAGTGATTCTTCATCAAACCCGCTGGCGGTTTGGCGATTCTTACTACGCAATTGTCCATGGGCGGCAGTAATTTACTTGACTGTTTGGTATGTCGCTGAAAAAGAAATACAATTTAATTACAAACCAACGAAAGTGTTTTCTTAATTTTAAGTATTAAAAATAGTTACACACGACACCAAAAACTTTTTAACATTTCATGAATAATAAAAGGATTAAAAGTAATAATCTCAATTGTTTGCAATACAAATAATTCAAAATGATTACAAATCCAATTCAAATTTCATCAATTAAAAATAGTTTCCGACGAAAGAAACACTGTCTCATTCCAATTTCACGAATTAAAAATAGTACTTGAATACAAGACGATTCACAGCCGTCTCGGTCTGCTTTATGTTTCGTTCTAACAACCGCACGGAACATTGATTACACGGACTCTTCGCGATTTTACGATCAACGCACGAACTAACAATACTTGACCATTACGCTAGGCGCTGTTCTGAGAATCATTATTGCATTTAATTGAAACTTAATTTGATCCCATTAATAGACTCTAGCTTTTACAGTAGGTACATATGTAGCATAATTGCTAAGCAAATATATGGTATACTAGTGGGCGAGAATGTTTTTAAATTTATATACACTAAAGTATGATAAATTTAATTTAAATTTAGCACTTTTCCATACGCGCAATGTTTTCAAAATATATGGAAGATTCTTCTTTTTCTATTTTATTAGTAACAGCTGCTATCATTGCGAATAGTTAATATCGGACAGATTAATCTTATTAGACATACGAGTATGTACATACATAATACTGGTACGTCTATATTTAGCGTTGGATCTCGTAATCGCGTTATAAGCAAGCTATTTCCTATTGCCTCACTTCGAAATCGTGTTAAACGTCTGACCGGCAATCTACACTGGATGAACAATAACACATACAGATTTCTATTTATATTTCTACATGCCGTCTAATACACTGGAAGTATTCAAAAATACAATACGCGAGGCGCTGCGTTACGAGTACGCGAGTTGTAAGTACGGTTGAATAATCATGTTTATCATCATAGTATTCTAAATTCGAATGTCCATTAATATTCAAATTTCGAATACGATAAAATACTATATTGGATTTGCATAGTTTTGTCCGTTACGTTTTATGTGTGCTTTGTGCGAAGAAAGAACGAACGAGAAAGCAGCTGTCACAATGACTAGCACTATTCCTATTCCTGCTACTATTCCTTCCTCGTTGGTTAGGTGGTTGCAAGCGCGACCGATGATAAAGAGTTCCTGGTGGGTTCGATCCACGTGTCGACCAAAATACTATGGGGTTTTCTACTTGAAATTCCCAGTAGTAGCTTGAAGTCTTGTTTTGGGATCGGTGTACCTATGCCTAGAGATTCACAACCTATTCCATGATGAGACGTATAACAGAACCGGTGAATCGTGGAAATATACTACACCCTTCTAGTAACCCTGCTAAGTAATACTGGCGTGATGTTATGTATATTGTTATGTTACTACCTATTATTTCTACTACAATTACAGCCACTCGTAGCACTATTCCTATGAAAAAGTATCTTAGCATAATCAGGTATTATGAAAGACATTTTTTGTTATAACACCAAAGTCGTCCAAATTACCAAGTCGCTTTATTAACGATGTGTCACAAGTTCTTTTGGGTAAGTAAGAAGTTTGTCCACACTAAGTTCACCGGTCGTTGGAAAGTTGGGCGCGCGAGTTAAGGTCAATATTACCTTGGCCTGGTACGGTTGAAGCTTTTTCTCCGCAGTTACAAATAATTAAAGTTATTGATTCGTCCTGCGATCGAGTCAAGGCTGTAATTTTGTATCGAATGTCGCC
The DNA here is from genome assembly GCA_018245635.1 of Mimoniades versicolor eupheme. NCBI lineage: Eukaryota > Metazoa > Arthropoda > Insecta > Lepidoptera > Hesperiidae > Mimoniades > Mimoniades versicolor. The sequence continues at coordinate 4,891 of DWDW01002113.1, read as the reverse complement.
CACGCGCTGACACGTGGTACGACGTAACGTACACGTAAGTTACAATGTTACGGGTTACATTTATGTTATTGTTTTATTACATGTGTCTTTATTCGGCCTATTTTTTATATACGTCATTACCTTCTGTTATTATTTTAATGTGCGTATCTTTATTGCCGGGATTTTCTCTATTTTGTCGACGATTAGTAGATTAGTAGAGCCTTTCGTTTCTCGTTGCCCGTGTCGGTTGCAAGCGTGACTGCTTAAAGAGACGTCCTGGGTTCGATTCACGGGTCAGACGCTATAAGAGTTTTGTAACTCAGATTTTCTAGTAGGGGCTCGCAGTCTGGACGTAAGTCCGGGGTATGTCAATACACTCACTATCCATCGCATAGTAGGATGTCAACGTAACTGGTCAAACGTGGCAGTATACTATACTCCTCTGCCTACCTCTTCGAGGATTACTGGCGTGAATTAACATGTGTCACTTGTCAAAAGTACTGAAGGACATGCATTGTGTAAAACCTTCAAAGACTCGTTCAAAGTGCGCGAGGTAGGGTAATTTATGTACCAAGGTCGTTTTGGTAAATTTGCTGGATGAAAATCGAGAGCAAAAGTTATTTTCAACAACAAATAAAACGCTTCGTCACTTCGCTGCCAGCCAACTGGTTCTGGCGATTGAACCACAATGTGGGACAAAGTATACTGCGTCGTGATCATCAATTTATTGGTGTAAAAATGAGGAGGGACATATTATATTACAATGATTGCGACATTAAGAAATTAATAGCAGATGCGACAGTGACAAAACAGACATACAATTAATTAATACTGACGTATGCAAATGTCGAGGCAGCCCAAGACTAACAAAATTATTTATTATTTATTGTTAATATATCTGTTTATTGTTAGTAGTTACGTGACGGGGCGGAGTAACAATACATTACCCGATCCCGTGCCGGGATACAGGGTGTTGTAAGAGGCGACTAAACTCGGCGCTGGCAGATCGCGGTATGACGCGGTCAGCCTAGGCATAGCTACGCAAACTGACCGCCCATGGGAAGCAGCGTACGCGGTGCGAGTAGCTGTGCTCTGCGATCCCCAACCCGCATGCCCAGCGTGGGGATTGTAGTCATAATCCCTCAAGCGAGGCCAGTAGTGGAGTGCATTAGGCTGATGATGCTGTTAGTACATATATACTTAGGTCACAAATGGCGGTCGTAATGCATAATGGCATTATCTACCAGTCAACCCAGGGTGATGGTGTAAATAAGTGGTTGACACTTTAAAGCCATATCTGGATGACTTAACATAAAATACGCATAAATAAATGTAAGTGACCTTGACTCACCTATGATCAAATATGTTAGACATTAGCTATTGAGGAAGTCCGAAGTAACCGAAATTAACGTGAATGTATGAAGAGAGGTGATGAATGTATGAAGAGAGGTGATGAATGTATGAAGAGAGGTGATGAATGTAGAAAATGAACATCAGTACGGTTACGACAGAGGTATTGGGCTTTCGTTGCTGTTTGTTTTCGACTTTTTGGTTTTTTTGTCTCCACGCAAGTAGAAGGCTAAGGCCCTAGTTTGTCACGCTGGTCGAATGCGGGTTGGCAGACTTCAAAAGCCTTAGAGATTTTTTTTTTGAAGATATGAATGTGTACAGGTTTCCCCACGATGTATTTCTTCGCCATCACAGCGAGTGATATTTAATATTAAAATGTACATTTAGTAAAGAAATGCGCGCCAGGATTTGAACCCGGGCTTTCGGAGTGAGATGTAAATTTTCAAATCACTAAGCTATCACTTTTGTGCTCTTTGCCTACTTGAAGTCTTATTATATAATTATTCATAATTAACTTACGTAACTCATATTAGCAGACGTCTAGATGTGAATCGATTTGAAACAGGTTTTTGACCCCCGTATATTTGATAGACGTACAAATTGTCAACGTAACTTAATAATAATCTACGTACTCGTAGGTAAGGTAATGAAAGACGAGCCCCGAACATAGCATCCAGGGAATAATTATATTACATTCAATAAAATTTTATAAAGGTTATTGAACTTGTTGTCTTCATTTTTAGTGAAACATATATATTTACACATTTTGTATTACATATATTTGAAAAAACTTTATTAGATATTATTATTCGAAATAGCAGAAAATATAGCGAATAGCTTAGGCCCAATTATATCATTATTTCTATATAAATTTGTTTTCTATAAATTTGTTTTCTTCACATTATTACGTTCAAACAGAACGACAGTATAATGCTCTAGATTTGTGCAAAGAAAAAGAAGCTCAAAATAAAATAACTTCAAAACTGTAAGAACCTAACCCGTAAGGGACGGCGTAATATAATAACAGTACTTTCATAACTTAATGTAGGTCTGCGTAACATTTAGTACGTTGTAGAGCTTTCCAAAAGTACGCATTTCGAAACTAAAACTCGGACTAAAACGCATCTAAAGGTTTAAGAATTAGTGGAATAAGTTTAAGCCTAGTAATAAATGGAATTTTTGCAGCTACAGCAACAATGAATTAGTAGAGTTTTAATCATAGGAGACCCTTCAGTAGGCGACGGCATTGAATGATTAAACGAAGCTTTACGCTACATCTTTTAATAGTTATCCACGACTGTACAGAGCCAGTAGGTATGTCCTTAAATGTTATCTTATTACTCAGGCTATGAGTCAAAGGTGAAATGAGTAAAGACAATAGGTATTCATTACGGAAACGATGTAAATAAACAATATGATTTACCTTTAATATTGCTTTTAAATTGCTAGAAAATTTTGCTCATGTTTAAATTTGCTTCTTGTTTGCACATGACAATATTAGTCTAATCGTTTATTTATTATACCATTCAACTCCCGCAACATGGCATCTGTAATTCGCAAAGGGGCATGCAAAGTAGTGTGATGTACTTCCACGTTTCACCACTTACGTTTACGTCCCGCTATCCCACGAAATAGGGATGAGCCTATTGCCATACACCGGGCGCAAATCAACTATATTATTGAATTTTCCGCCTAAATAAATAAACGAATTTAATTTATTGGCTATCAATGAAGCCACACTTTAGAGAATTAAGTAGAAACGAAAGGGGGGAAAGTGGAAAGCTAGATTCACACATGTCATCATCATCACCACCACCAAAATCATCATCATTGCCAATCCTTTTATCGTTCTACTGTTAGACACGGGGCTCCTTTCAGAATGAGAAATCTATTTCCTTTTAATAGAGCTTTACTTTATAAATCTAACGTATACAAATGACATATTACAAGCACATTTACTCCTAAAAAGGATACGCTGATATCTCGAACTGCCGTTTCTAACTACACCTAAGCGTCAATCTATGGTAACAGGTTCGCCCGTCGTCGTGAAAGCGTAAATCGTGTTCCAATCTTCAGTTTCAGTTCAGTTCGTATGTGGCAGTGCCCGGAGACGGTCGTGTGCTCAGTACGCGGGCGGATACGTAAATTTTTAATCCCAACCGTTTTCGAACGCGCTTCTCTATTCAAAATTTTAATACCAACCGTTTTAAATATCGAATTGCATATCTTTATACATTGTAAATTCTATTCTTGATCCGTATATACGTGTGTAGACTTATGAGGGCTGGCTTTGAACTGTCAATCTACATATGTGAATGTGGTCGCGTATTATAAGAAAAGTGAGTTAAGTTTTGAAGTGTACGCGAAGGGATCCCGGGCAGGCGGCCTGAAATTTGTTCATCGTATAGGTGAGTGGAGGTTTAACTTAATTATGATAATGTGATTGTCGTTATATTCAGATTCAAACGGCTCGGAGTACGTCAACTTGTTCTTCTTCGCGTGTATGTAATTTAGGTTTATTATAAGTAAAATTAAATAATTACAGCTTAACTGCTAATCGCAATCAGATTTAAGGACTTTGTGTGTGTAAAAAAAAGGTTAATAGATTTCCTAGACCGTACTCGACCACAATTTGTCAAAAACACGTAATATCACGAATGTAATCGTCGAAGAGGTAAGTAAAGGAGTGTAGTACACTCCCACGTTTTACCGGTTACGTTTACATTCCACAATGGAATAAGTGGCGAGCTTTGTACTTTGTAATCCAGTGTGAAAGGTCATTAACTCTGTGTGTTATAAATATTGCATTTGCATTAAGATGCAATTTTGAATTTCAAATACTTTTTACTTTGCCTCATTATTATAACAATTAAATATACAGAAACATAAACGTAACAAAATAATTTTTATTGTTTCTATTTATAAACGTCAACGTAACGCGGCAGTACAGGACATTATGTACATACAATGCTTTGGCTACCTCTTCAGGGATTATAGTCTTTAGGTTACGTTTCAACTGTTATTATAAATTTAAATTTTATTTAACGTGTGCGATGTGTTAATATTTAAATTTATACAATTACTCAAACGTCATTGATACTAAAATTTATTTATAAACTGTTGAGCTTCAAAAATGGTCAGATTTTTAATGGATACTTATTGTGCTTAAATTCTTGCTGTCTATGTTATCAATTATAATTTTGTCTCAAACAAAGATAAAAACTACGATTTTGTATTATACCTTCATCAAAAAAAATTAATGATACAGTTAAATTATTATTTTATACTACACTAGCGGTCGCCCGCGGCCCCGCCTGCGTGGATCATTCAAAGACCAAATATTATCTACATAAACTGTACTTAGTTATGAAATAATTTCTTTTGATAAGGATTAATAGCATGAGTAAAATAAACACGTTTAAATGTAGTCCAAATGAATTCAGGATTTTTAAATAAAAAAATGGTTATTGTGCCTCACTCGACATAAATAGATAGGTATATTATGTCGCGGACTTTTTTGTAGATATTTATAAGATCTACAATTAATTAGAACATTTTATGG
>DWDW01002112.1:0-10609 GCA_018245635.1 Mimoniades versicolor eupheme | reverse complement strand
AATAAATTATTTCATCACTAAGAACAGTTTATGTAGATAATATTTGGTCTTTGAATGATCCACGCAGGCGGAGCCGCAGGCGACCGCTAGTGATATGTAAATTATTGGGCAAGTACCTCAAATAATTTAATACTAAATGGAAGAATGGAGATATAATATAAATATGAATGCACATTACAAGAACAATAACATTACAAATAGCTCATCACAACGTTACAACTTACGTTTAACGTAATCACAACATTACGTTTAACATTACAAATTCATTACAACATTACAAATCGTATGCAATTGATTATAACATCTAAATGAAATCTTGGAATGCTAAAATGTGTTTGGGTTGATTGAACATTGTACGCAAACGGCTCATAGGTACGCACATGTTTCTACTTAATTATACAGATGAGTATAAAGAAATTTGTTTTAAGCGACATTTTATTTATTAGCTGATTCCGAACATGCATATACATATATCGCTTAATGTCGCGATTTGAACACAGGACCTCTCGATCGGCGGTCGGGCACCCCAACCACTCTACCTACGATGCAGTCAAATGCCCTTGTGTATACATTCCTTAAATTCAATATTGACGTAGGTACTTAAAATTATTTTTAAATGTAAACCCGCATAATACCCGTAGTCAAAGGTATCAGATATAAACGTTACTTAATCTTCAAAATTACGATAACAACCTAAGTAAATTTTCAAACCGTCTAAGACATTTCAATATAAATTAAACTAAGCTTTGTATGAAAATAACTCGAGACGACTAAATAGGTATATTAGCTCCGTTCACCTAATTCAGTGTACAGTATTATTAAGTCTTGTGGAGTAACAATAACCGTACATTGAAGTAGCGGATTTAAACTCCACAGTCACGAATTTCAACGAGATCTTAACGGAGTTGAGGCGAGGGTGTGAAGAGATCGTTACCAATGAGAAATAGCTTCATATAAGCTAAGAATTATACCATTATGAATAGCGATTTGTTACAATTTACAGAGAAATAGTCGCCCAGTCTGGCCACGATCTCGCTTGATTTATACACCAACTGTGACATTGTCGCAGCCATGATGCCGGATTTAATATCAATTGATGGTCTCACAAACCGTGTATAATTTCTAAATTACTCTGTTGGTGTCGCGATTATTTTTACTCAGCGATCGTTTGGCTTAGCAAAAGTATGTTTTATTTATTTACTGTCTATGCAATGTTGGTTTTTTCTTTTAAGGAAATGTTCTATAAAGGAAATGTTCTATAAAGGAATTAATATTAATTGATAAAATAAAATCTCATGCTTTTACTCCTTCTTAAAATAACAAGATTTTATTTTTATACATCATTAAACTATATACCGGTTTAATTTATAAACGTTTTTTTTTAAAGACAAGTAGTTTTGAAGTTATGAAAGGTCCTTCTTCATAAATTGTTGTTATTATCATGTCATTTCACCGGGTCAAATATATAGTGTCTTATTATATAAATACGAAATCAGAACTAATTTATTGTCATGTAATAAACAATGATTATGCCAATTATTAGATAACATTAGGAGCCGGATATTAAAGTAGAAATAAATTTGTCAACATGTCAAGTATTTATAGCCGTTTGTTATTTTCAAATAGCGGCTGTTACCCTAATTTGGTCACGTGCCGCGGCTGAGTATTTCAATTACTTTCATCACAGCATCTCCACCCACAATTCACTTTGTCATACAATTTAACGCCGAATCATAGTTGAAGATTTATGGCCGTATAAATTTTTATTCCGTTTAAAAAGCACTACGGCATATTATATCGATGATGGGTACTTATCGTTGTTTACGTCGGCCGACGTCCTCATGTCTCTAATTTAATACTGGCTATTGCTTAAAGATTATTGCGACATAAAGATTATTTTAAATCAGTGTATTAATATAAATCTATAACGCTATATTGAATGAATTCGAAAGTAAATTACGTCAAATTATACTAAATTAATTTATACCAAATTAATTTATACAAAAACAATTTATACCTAATTAATTTATACAAAAATAATTTATACCAAATTAATTTATATCAAATAAATTACATGTATTAAAATAATTTACTACATGTAATAAATGCCGACTTATTGAGGATATGGAATACTTATTAAAAAAAAGTTATACCTACCTATGTATAAATACCTATATGGATGATATCTCAAATATTTGTATAACAATCTATCTTTAATATCAACAGCGTGTATAATTTGAAAATCTATAACAATGGTGTCAAGTTCACAGCATGCCAGCGTGTTACGAGTCTATTAAATAAATACCGGGCGAGATTAATGTGGAAGCAGGACCTTAGCACCATAAATCTACAGCGTTGGTATGACGATAGTGGCCAACTACGTCGTCATGGCGTAAGTGCTGTTGTCACACCGGTCCATATTTTATGGCCTATACAGACATTATATGTATGTTAAGAACATTGTACACGCACAATGAATTTTTTGATAGATCTTGTTTTTTTCTTTCTAACACATACATGACAATATTAGCTGGCCTGTAATTACCGATTGTGTAAAAATTAGAATTAGTGAAAAATTATCATTAGATCGAAGTTCTAAATGTTAAAAATAAAACCATCAACCTACATATTTGACTGTCAAACAAATGTGGGATCACCCTTAAATCTATGGTGGGATGTAAATGTAGCTGGTGAAATGTGGGAGTGTACTACAATCCTTTACCCACCTCTTCGGGGATTACGGACGTGATGTTAGGATAAAGGAATATTTCAATTGTATCTGGAAGGTCACATATACATATAATCTGCGACGGTCCTGGAAGCTAAATGAACCACCCAGTTATTGCTTTCATAATAAAAATTACCTCACATATTCTTAATACAATGTTGTTCAAGTCTTGACCACATTAAACTAGTGAACGCCGAATCTAGTCCAAATAGTGTAAAACAAATTTCAAAGAAATAAAACGATGATAAATGAATACGTCGAAATAAAGATGGCCCGCAAATACTCGTGTTAGGGTCGACAACATTAAAAGCGACATAATCAATAAATACAATAAATATATCGGATATATCCAATAAATAAATTCGTTAATAGTGTTTCATATCCAGATTACCCTTGTTACAAATGCTATAATTTACCTGTATCAAATGAAACACTGCATCATTGAACGAACACAACTTCCGAGGGCACTATTTTACTATCTCACGCTCTCTGCCTAACCTGTATGACCTGGCATGATAATGCAGTAGTAATAATAGTTCCAAAACAACACAGTTAAGCCACCATTTAAAGACAGTGACAACCCTACTTGAGGTATTAATTGATGTTTTAGGATTCGTTCCCATTGAAGCTGAGCGGAGTTGTATCGCACTCAGCTGTAAAACAGGTACTGAGATGCTTACAATAAAACAGTTGTGACCGAAGCGAAGATTCATATATGTCAAATCGAAATTAAAAAAAAATCATAGGTCAAAAAATGGAAACAGAGATAAATAGGTGCAAAAAAGGCACGGACACTAAATCCGTGGAGTTCAATATATAAAAAAAGCGAAAATTAGTAGAGTAACACCAGATTATTATATTTATTATTTATTAAGAAAATATTAACACACACTGTTGGATTTAGAAGCCACAGGATCGGGAGGAGAGTTGCCGATTAGGAGAGGCCTATGTCACGCACTGGACCTCCTACTGCAAATGCATATTGGTTAATAAAAAATTGCATTAATTCGTTTTTGTTTAATTATTTATGGTTATACCTAGAAGTAATTTTACACAATTATATTATAATTTTAAGGCCGTTATTGGATAGGCAGAAAACACCGCGGACCAACTATCGTTATCCAAACAGACTTCGTGTCGTTCTTTCACGTGTATAACCCTGATTATAGAAACACGGCGGTTTCGGAAACTTCTAACCAAAGCTGACAAAGAGCCGATTTAAGTTTGTTTTCTTAATACACGATTATTACTTGTACATTTAAAAAATGACATATGTGACATAGCCCGTCTCTCTTCACTTCGCGTCAGTGGAACGACATCCATAACGTACATATGTCGCAGTAACCCAAATTTCTTAATCGCTTCTAGCACATTTTTTATGGCGGTCTTCTAATAAAGTCCTGACGAAAATTAGCGCGGACTAATGTCGTGAATGACACTGACGAATCGCAAAAGTAGTTCTTAGTAAACGGATTTGAAACAATAGTGTTGATAAGCTTAATGTGTTATAAGGAAAAAAGTTGTTGTAAGTAGTAATTGTTACACCGATTTCCCCATTTATCTAGACTTAGTGACCCAATCTAACACTTAATTTGTACAAACGAACATAATTTGCTTTTAATGCATTATAATACCGTGAACGCCTCTTTGGCGGTTGGTTGCAAGCGCGACTGCTTCTCGAGATCGAAATCGAACCCAGGACCAGCCCGATTCCCGGGTCACATACTATCGGATTTTTCTACTTTAAAATGTCTAGTAGGAGATCGTGGTCTAGATTTGTGCCCGGTATATGGCAATAGGTCCATCAAATCCATAGTGGGACGTAACAGTAACTGGTGCATCGTAGTAGTGTTCTACACTCCACTGTGAAGACAGTTGGGGAAGCCCAACACGGAATACAGATGTGAAGATAAAAAATGTTTTTCTTTGTGGCTATGGTTGGTAGCTTTCTTAATAAACCAGCCCACTTCATAGCTTTGCCGGCGTAAATTAACCCTTCAGAGCGCGGGAACACAAATAGTTTTCTATTTGAACTTTTCACACAAACAGTTTTTACACACAAACAGTTAACACAAATAGTTTTCTATCTGAAAACTATTTCAGAAGTAGATTCGAGAAACAGTTTCTAAGAAATCTAATTAAATACCAATCAATATAAACGTCTGTAGTTGTTTATTTAAAATTTTCAAACTATCACATTGGCAGCGACATAGGTCTTTCTATTCTGAAATAAGTCCATAAAAATACAGACAATGACTTTTGGATTGATAATAGTATATTTTACTTTACAAAAAAAAACAAACAAATACATATTGTACCCTGGAAATTCTAGTCATGAAATATTTTCGCAATCAATTTTATGGTAATTATACTCGTAGCTACCAAGTTGAATTGCTATTGATGCAGCAATGTACATTATAAAGTTGAACCTGTCCCTTATCTCTAATTGTATCTGATCATATCGTTTAATCTGATGTTATGCTATAAAAGTAAAGATTTTAATGTGTACAAGAAGTTAAAAGTAAATGCAATGAACAAGTATAAAACGAAATGAGACCACACGAGATCTTAATGGAACCGATTCTCATGTTACCGGAATGTTTGAAGATACGAAAATTTATTCAACTCGAAATAAGTAGGCGTTTCAGCGTCTTCGAGTAACGATTTTTAAGTTAATTTACGTTAAAAATTAAAACTATATATGTTATATTTTACAGCTATTGAAACTTTTTTTATATAACTTTGTTTTGCAAAGGATGTATATTGAATGACACTAGTCTGTAGGAAAGCTCAAAAGGTAGAAAAAAAGTGGTGACTTTATTAACATGTGTGATTCTTATGACAACGTTGTGTTCAATTTTGTAACCCATTTTGATGCAGTATGAGTCGCTTTTTTATCTGGTAAAGTCAATGAATGACCTTTTAATTCAATGTTTTATTGAAGGAATGATATACTGAGATGTTAATTCAGAGACACTGTCAATTAATAAAGGTATTACGAGCTTTTGAAATATTTATGTTGGCGAACATTTTCTATAGTCGCTTATGCGTTGAAAATACGATATGCAGGCAAAGGACATAGTACGTTAACGCGTTCTAAGAAATAACATAACATCACAACAAAGTGTACAAAATTACATTTGGAGTAACATCGTTACATTGTTAAAATTACATTTGTCAACAGTTCGCAAGACAACGCTCTGGCTGTGAACTCCGATCAAACAACTTGTTCCATCATAACTGTTAGAATCGCTTGAATAGACATCATTAAAATTACATTAGATATTTTGTGAAGAGACACAACAGAGAAGCCCGCTTTGAGGAAAGAAAAAGAAAATTAGACTGTCATTCGTATTCCTTAATACATAAAAACTAATGTTAACCAAATATTTGACATGTTAGCATAGAACTAAGATGAAAAAATATGAATTTTTCAGAAGAACTTAGTTCTGTCTAAACCTTTTTGACCAAATTCAATTAAAATGTAATTAGCGTAACATCACGCTTGTCATTCCCGAAGAGGTAGGCAGAGGAATGTAGAACACTCCCATGTTTCACCAGTTACGTTTACGTCCCACTATGGAATAAGTGGTGAGTCTATTGCCATGCATCGGGCACATATCCAGACTCCGAGCCACTACTAGAAAATCTAAATTAGAAAATTTAGTAGTGCTCGACCCGGATATCGAACCCAGCACCTCCCGTTCGGCAGTCGCACTTGCAACCAACACGACCAACGAGACAATCATGCAATTAACGTAGTAAATAAAATTGTTACTTAGAACTGTATTTGAATGGGTTAGCTCACAATCAATAAGACGATGTTCCAGTTTAACATGCTTAAGTTTCTATGAAGTTTAAATGCATGATAAAAAAAATGTAATTTTCAATTTGGTTTGGACTGGTTTTCGAATAAAATACGTATCAGAGATCAGCGTTACTTACATTTAACAAGACGATCTCACGAATATTTGAATATAGGTTATGTTAAACTTTGAAAGTAAATAAATAAAATTTCAATTTGAGGTTAAGATATTTTGGGATTGCTTATGAATAAAATATCACCCGTACTATCGAGCCCAACTCGCATTCAACAAAACGATCTCAAAAGTATCTAATGTACATACCGCGAAGAGAAACCAAATGAGAGAATATTTATTTTTATCAAATCATTCGAATAGAATAAATAAAAGTGGACTATAAAGATGTAGCTAAATGCTAATAAAAATGCCACTATCCTCACTCATGGATTCATTCTTAGTATTTTTCTGTTTACAACATCTAGATTTACTTGGCAGCCGTAGTGCTTGTAAAATCTAAATATTCGAGTGAATTTTACAAATTCCTATCGTTGTTTATTATTCCATTACAGTTTCCTGTTTCGTTTTAAACATATTATTTTAACACCAACATTAACGGATCATTGGACTGTCAGTTAAAACTATTAACATATACATATAAGATGTTTTCATGTTAAGCTTTAATAGAAACAAATTATTCTGCTTTTAAGGTCCTCAAAGCCAGTTCGGTTTTTTTAACATTATCGTCAACACTATGATGACTCCCTAGTTGGACACGGTCTCCTTTCTGAATGTGAAGGGTTAATTAAGGCCACCGCAAGGCATGCCGGCCAAGTGCAGGTTTGCAGACTTTACATGCCTTAGAGAACATTATGGAGGTATTCAGATTTCCTCATGACCTCATAAATTATATTGCATCTTAAAACGCACAATTTTTGTAAAGAAATGCATCCCAGGAATTTACCCCAGAGCTACCGGAGGGGGAAACTGAATTTTAATCCACTAAGCTAAAATATTAATTTATTCATAGGTAAAACTATTCCTAGCCATTACTGGCTACTGCATAATGCAATTGCTAATCCTCAAAAAATGTGGTACCTATCTTTTAAAATATAAACACGCTCTACTAAGTAAAATGATATACACGTATGTACGTATATGTAATATCAATCTTATGATTGCTTATATGGCACAAATAGTCCCTAATAAGTGCGATAGGCTAACGATGATGATGATGATGATATCCAAGTTTTAAAAGTGGTGATAGTAAAGAGAATTTTCTAGTGTACTCGGAGGGAGTTTGTCCACGGCGACTTTTGCTACGACAGTCGTGCGACAAATGCGATACATACGATGCTGTCGCGAGTCGCGTGTCGCGTACCTGCGCTCACGCAGCACCTTTTTGATGGCGCTACAGCATCATACTGCGTCTTGAAAGTTGCGGGAGTCACGTCGCTCTCGCCTCCATTCCTATACTACCCGATGCCGATCAATACAGTCACACCTAAGTAGCGATACTAAATCGTGTCTGTCCTGCGTTACAAATGCAACTAAAGATAAAACGTTGCCACTTCTTGACTTCCTTAAGCCATGATTACGTCCCAGAAATGTACTAAAGCTATCACTACAAATATTATTATTGTTAGTAAAACTTTTCATTGAACAATATCCTCATAACAACGTACGTAAAGTGATCGGTTTCTCTCTAATCCAATCTCCTTAATGATTTTTAATTCATGATTATGATGACAAGATTAGCAATGGTTTCTAAAAATAGTTGAAGTTCACTGCAATAAATAATGCATTTTGTATTACTCACAAACATCCTTATTCGTTACTTTACAAATTAACAGATCGTCTCGAAAACTTGAACATCATTTAACACATCCACTGTTATTGTAGACAACAAAAGATTTTTAACGGAAATCAATGTATTTGTTCGTGAACGCCCACCGACTGAATAGTAAAACCGAGACAATATTATAAAGATACTTTGTTTATAACGTTGATACCTGGCTACTCGTACTTTAAATTAATTGTTACATTTATTTACCCTGACAAAGTGGTAAATAGGTCTTCTGATGGTAAGTGGTTACCGTCGCATATGAACATTTGCAACATCCGAGGGGCGGCCAATGCGTTGCCGACTTTGAAGGAGTGCTCTATATGTGTTTTTTTCTCAAGAACCCTATATCATAGGTCACTAGGAAAAGTTTGTATCGTTTCAGAAAAAAAAATTATTTATAAGAATTTCCGTACAATAATATCCTTGTAATTAGCTTTTAATGTTGAGAATACATTTTAATATATTTTTATTTGTTTCAGCACTTTGGGCTTGGATCAGAGGAACTCGTAAATGAGTAATATCGAAAAAAAATCCTTGAATGAACACCTACGATTATAGCAATAGGTGTATTCATGTTTAACATGAGTTGATACATTACCGTATAGGTGTATCTATACTAATAATGTATTATAAAGAGGAAAGATTCAAATCTTTCCTGTTTATAATATATATTAGTATACATTGTTTGTTTGCATTGAATAGGCTCTGAAATTACTGGACCGATACGAAAAATTATTTCACCATTAGAATCCTACATTGTCCCTGATAAACATAGGCAAACAAAAATATATAAAATATATAAAAATAAAAAATAAATCATACAGAAACTTTCTTTATAATATACTCTTTCTTAGTAAACCTCGACGCAAAAAGACGGGTGTAGGTGTGTTAAAATGAGTTTTTTTTTGAAATTTTTGTTAAATCCCCGTAAGCCGGGGCGGGCCGCTAGTATATTATATACTAGGGGATGGCTTATGTCCCGCAGTGGACAGAGATAGGCTGCTGATGTATATATTTACGCGTGATATCTGATTTTGTTGCTGTCTACGTACCTCACGTAACCATGTAATAATAATAAAAAATTCAAGTTTTCCTGTTAATTTGAAGTAATCATACACAAAACGTTTCAATTCTCGAAATATATTTAGTATAAAAATTATACTTGCAAAAGTGCCGACAGATTTTCAAAACTGTTCACAGTTTTCCGGTAACGCGTTTATTGACGCGCGGTCTCACTGCACTGAGGTAAGAAGTATGCCTGCGCACATCTATGAAAAACCAATACTTACAATATGTACATAGTATTAAATGCTACTCCTTCACGAAATACTATAATTACCACAAAGAAGTCACATATTGAATATACATTTAATTTCTGGATTTGTTTAATATTTTATGCACATTTTCCATTAACGATGTTTTTAAAGGTAATATTAATTTTGCCTTATTAATTAATTATGATAATTATTGTTTTTTAAATGTTTATTACATTGTAAATATATGTATGTATGGTTAAATAAAAATGGTACTAGTAATTAAAATGTTAATTATTTTTGTTGTCGATATCTTTACGTTTTGAATGATTATTATAAATATATTCTAAGGACTTAATAAAGCTTTGCATTATTGTTTTTTTTGTTTTTTACATTAAACACTGAAATAATAATTGCGACTATGAAACCTCAAATTAGTTTAAAAATAAGCGTAGAAAATATTTTTTAAAATATAAAAACAAACATGACGTAATATTTTAAAAATTGTTTTATATGTAACGTTAAACGTTGTACACGTCGATAAAAATCTCACTTTACACGATATCGAAGTCCACGAAAGTTAACGGAAATAAAAATTCCTAATTTAAAAAATATGAATTTCGTCGAACGAAAATGATTTTCCTTGATCGAGTGTGCTTGTTGTGCAACTAGAAATGCGCGTATCGCGTCGCGCTCCCGTGCACTACTGGCATCACTAAGCTATTATTTGAAAAACCGACGTTCATATTCACTGTACTAGTCCATCGGTCAATAGCACACTGGGTGAAAAACGTTTCGATAGCCGAAATGTTCGTTTATTTGTGATAAACAAACTACATATGTATATTATACAACCTATTATTTATTAGAACGTACCTATTTACTTTCGTTAATTCCGTAAAGCTACACATAAATACATATTAAATATAAAAAAATATGTAGGTTTTCAATACATTTGATGAAGTCACAGATAACGTTTTTA
>DWDW01002111.1:0-10610 GCA_018245635.1 Mimoniades versicolor eupheme | reverse complement strand
TCCTTTATGGGTTAATCGATTTCTAGAAAGTGAATATTTCGCAGTGTACTCTAATCGTATTAAAAATAGTAAACCGGAATTTTATAAATATTTGCGTATGGTTAAGACTACATTTGATGAACTTTTAAAAGTAATTCAAAATTACATACAATATTTAGACACTAATTTCAGGGTTTCAGTGTCACCCGAAGAGAGGATTGTTATAACTTTGAGGTACGAAAAACAATATATTCAAATTGCCACACAGATAGAGCGGGATGACGTGATTGTATCTGTTCCTAAAAGAACGCAACGTTAACGTTCCATTCAGCGCAAGTTGCATTCAACGTTAACGTCGCGTTTGCGCAGCGTCGCCGTTGCGCAAGCGTTGGAGGAACGCAAACGCTCGTAAAACGTTAGTGGGGTAGCGGGTAATTATAATTTCTGCAAGACATTATACGATTAAGATTGACTGCCCCGTTTGTGCAGCGGTTAGTGAACCCGACAGTTATAATAATAATATGTGATTCCAAAAAAACAAAATAGGTATGCACATGGATTATAAAAGTCACAGAGATCACCTGTTGCGCCAGGAGTCGTAGGTTCGATTCCCACCCAGAATAAATATTTGTATGATGAGCACAAGTATTTTTTCTGTGTCTGGGTGTAAAGAAATGATATCTATTAAAGTATATATTTATATGTATGTACATATGTAGTTTATAAACCGTCTGGTTACCATACCGGCAAACTCTATTGACGCTTACTATGGGATCAGATGGCCGTGTACGAAGATGTCCCAAGATATTACCCTTATAAATGTAATTCAAGTGATTAAAATAATTATCTACCGACTATTCTCATGTATATTTTGTCAGAATAGCTCGAATATTTTCGAATACTTTATGAGTTCTTGCTGATAGCAACGCATCAGAGACTGTATTTAAATTATATAAAGGCATTGCATCGCACAACTTAATTACATGCATACATCTGATATGTTAGGTACTAAGAAACGCAAGCTTTATAGTTCGGTTTTACGATACGTCTTTTGTTATGTAATATTCCATAACATAATAGGCGTTCAAAAGGACATTCAAAACGGTAGGGCAGAAGAAACAGCGTCATTAACGGCACATCAGAAGCCTCATCAGAGACGCACACAACTTTTTGCGCCCACACTTCCCAGCCAGCAGTCCGAACAAGGAGAGACACTTAATACTCAAGAGCGTGCATAATGTAACAAAAAATGCTATAAAGCCTTCAATTCATGATAGTACATAGGAAATATGCAATAATTGGTAATGAGGTTGATGCAGAACTTGAGAATGAAGTATTTTCAAGTAACATTTTTTCTTCTGTTTGTATGTACTTATATTCCGTTTTTAAAGTTATTAATCTACTGTCCCAGTTATATAAATTCATGGTATCTAATTCTATTGCAAAACAGAAACAACTGACTTTTGTCTGATCAAGGTCACTCCACCAAGAAACCTAGGAGAAGGAAGGAAAAAGAAAAGGAAGGAGGAGAGAAAGGTTTTGTAACTTAGGTCAGTAAGATAGAATCAAAGTAAGATACGATTAATCACATAGCCGATTACACCATTTTCACATCAATCTCTAACGTTCTAGTGCTGGACGTCTTCGTAGAAGTAAGCTTCTTCGGCTTCTGGAAGTAGGCTTCTCCCAAGGTGTGGCACAACATTCGATTATACGCTGATCTCATCCACTCACTTGCCTTCTTACGATCATAGATCTATCACGGCGGTGCTCACAGCTGTATACATCAATGATTCTTAATAGCTCCTTATAGCTTTATAGCTATACATGATGAAAAATGAAATGAAAGATTAATTTCATTACGAACAGTGATATTATTCAGTTGTTTCGATACCCAGGGCTACGACCTTGATGAATATTACCTTAATTACAATACCCATTGCAAATATTATCCTTACGCCACACTTGCCAGTGTGAGCAAATTTTCAACTAACCCTGAGTCGACCTTCGGAAATACTTTAAACATGCGTTAATCCAGACATGCGTCAGGTGTGATCATTGTTCGAAAAATGTGTACTGGCACTGGATCAAAGATTAAGTATATTACTGCTTGTATATTAAGTATATTACTGCTTGTATACTATGAATCGCGAAATTTTTGCACCTTCGCCGTTTATAGCTTTATTGCCTTCACAAAGATCTGGAACATTTATCGATAACTATGCCAGAAAACAAACAATGTGTAAAAGTAGATCTTATTTATAAAGACCATATCCTAAGACTTGGCCAATGACTCACTTTGTAAGAATTTTAACCATTATGAATATAACCATTTAATTACTTATCAGTTTTTTTATTTTATTTTTTCACCCTTATTGAAAGCATTGATTTAAAAAATCAGAACCTTTTGGGTAAAGAGATGAACACATACGCGAGTAGACAGCCGGCAAGTGGCCGTTGCCGCCCTTAGACATACTTTCAACAGGGCTGTTAGCAACAGGGGTAAGGCTGTTAGCGTTTCTGATTTCAAGTCGGAGCAGGGTCTGTTTGTATCATAAGCCCGATTAGGGTATAATGTTAGTATGAGTTCAGTTAGTATCTGTCCTATATGAAGTTGGCTACAGGCGCATTTCTTCTCCTGAGGACTGAGGTGATCGTCCGTAGTATTCACGTGGACCAGCAATTGCACTCTGGAACGAATCACTAATTGATTTGACATCGATTTCGTCGTCGTATAAATTAACACGGCAATGGTGTTTTCTGCCGACTGTCGGTTAAAACTTGAAATTTGATGGGTGTATGACGTCAATAGCAATATTCTGCAATTGTATGACAGTATAAACGTTGTAAAGTGTAGGTAACCTATGTAGAATTAATCCGTGGCGACAACCGAACCAGACATTAGACCAAACCGTATGGCAAAGTCAAGTTTTACGAGTGACCGCTACTAGCTAACCATAAACATTTTTTTAAGTTCCTTGTAATATGAAATCTACTAATTTATGTGCTTTATATCAGCAGCTCGTAAGAGAGACGTCACATGTCTCTTACGTCACTAATGTATATTTTGTATCTCTGTTGCTTTGACGTAGAAGTCATTATAGCAATAGGTATCCAACGGCGCATTGATAAATCTTAAATTTAAAATGTAAGTACCTACCCGTTTGTGTGCTAGGATTTGTACGTATTGTAGATAGCTACCTATTGTATTGACAGTTACGAGATCATGAACCTTATAAATGTAATCGTACCTACATACAAACAGTATTCATATTTATTTAAAGGGTTATATAATGTATTTTTAACTAAGTAATATTTTTTATAAATTTTACATCGGGTAAAACTCATTACTCTTTGTCCCAGTGCGCTCAGCGCTCAATATGCCCAATGTTGACTATGAGTCTCGCGACCACATGTACAGGTGTACGATTCACCTACTTTTGCACTTCACCATCCATGCTCATAGACAAATCTCGAATACATATACATTCACATATGGATAGAAACTTCATATGCCTAATTAGGTCTTCAGACATTTATCTTATCTAAAATAGGAAAATCAACGAATTAAGTTAATGCTACACAAAGTATTTTACTGTATCAGGCGCTATTTCGCGGAAATTTATGGTTAATAATTAAAAACGTAACTATAACATCACGCCTGTAATCCTCGTAGAGATACACGCAGAGGAGTAGGTATAGTACCTACATCCCCGCGTCTCACCAGTTACGTTTACGTTTCCGTTAATAATGCAGCTGAATTTATTCTTGAATCTATTAACCATTACATTAGTAGTGCCTATTAGGGTCTTTACACTGCATGTTATTTACATGCGCATGAGGTCTTTGTGGGAAATGGTATATTTACTCACTGTATGCACACTACATATATTACAATCCCACATGAATTTTCATTTTGCAGCTGAAAATGATACCTCCTAGGAACTGAAAATAGGATAGGTAACACAAAAATAGGAAGAAATATATGTCTGAATATACATTCGTTTCAGAACGGAAACAGTTTGACTATAAATATAATCCTTTTCACATCATTTAAAATAATTACTAAAAAATGTCAAGCGCGATGTCAATTTTAATGGACCGATATTTGATAAATAAGGAAGAAGTAACGTACACTTTTGTTTTACTTATAAATTAATAGAAATACCGTCAGCTCAAGAAAGGCCATATTCTGCATCGAAAACAACGAATGGAACGAAGTTTGCAATATAAATAACAGTAACTCTAAATGGTGTTCATGAAAGGAGAGTCCGTGAGCGGTGACTATGTCTGATTAACGTCGAATAGATACTGCCCGGCGCACGCTGGATTTTGCGACCAATACTTTCAACTATATCTGTTCACAATAATCCCTGTCAAGGTCAAAAAATATGATCAGCTGTTGATTCGAAGACGTCTCGAAAATACTTTACAACTGCAATTTAATTGCTATTGTACACGCTACAAGGTTCATGATGGCAAATAGCTTGAATTCAAACGTTAATATTAGCACATTTACTTGGAACGTTAAAAATTCGCTAATCAAATAACGGGGATTATTTCGGGAATGCGCGCAGATAAGATTGCAAACTATGTTACTATGGCAGCTTTTTGTATCATGTATGAAAAAACAATTAACTCTACATTTTTATATGCATACTGTTAGAGTATAAGTACCACAAAATTGTGAAAAACCAATCTCTTTCAGAATGTTACATAACACATGTCTGCCTCGTTGGTCCAGTGGCTGCGAACGCGACTGCTTAACAAAAGATCCTGGGTCCGATCTTCAGGCTGGTGTTAATGCGTTATCTAACTTAAAATTAGGAGGAGTCGCTCGGACTCCTAATTTGTGCCTGGATTATGGCAATAAGCTCACACCATATTCCATGCAACATGTATCATAAGTGGTGAAACGTGTAGTGTAAACCTATTCTTCTCATTCCGGGGAATGCAGGCGTGATATTAGGCTATGATATACCATGATTGGATATTACCATCAACCCTGGAATGGACGATGAGCCCTCTTTGTATCGTTGTACCTACTCGTTGCTACTGTTATCTATAGTGACAGTCTGTAGAAAATTCCAATTGATGACGAAAATTCCAAACGATAATATAATGAATCTAGTTGATAACCAATTTGCGCGTTGCATTGGAAACACATTCGCGTAACGCTACAGTTACGAAATGAGCTAATTATTAACATTTATCGCTCGGCGCACGTCTCGACAAACAACATCACATCGTTTGAGAAAGATATCTAATCTGTTGTTTGCCGCAGCCTCCTTACTGCACGTAGCGTGACCCAAATTGGGTTATGTTATAGAACGTTTTCGTTATCGAGAACATGTAACAGCATAATAATAGTAATGTCTTGCCACAACTTGCCCGCTGCCACCTAAACCCCACCTGGGCGGAGCCTGTATTACGGTAACCAAAAAGTTAATAAACTAGTCCTTATGTAGATAAGTTTACAGTCAAACGGAACAAATAATTGTCACAAAAATACTTGTCTAGGACGAGTACCGAACCAAGAAACCAGTATTTTCCAGCCAAAGTCATAGTACTTTTGAATTCAACTAACACCCAAAATGGTTTTACTTCAACTAACACCCAAATTAATGAACATTCGGTTAGGCAACTAGCCAACGTCAACATCAAACGTCAATTCCTTTTCATTTTTGTAGACATTCGCGGTCAACAGAGGAACGTTAATTGAAAGTAGGTATCACGCCAAAATTTGTATGGGACATTAATTGATGTGCTCATTTTTAGTAATATATACCTACATAATTCAAATTCAAATCTCATTTATTCAAAATTGGTTTATAAGAACACTTTTTGTACGTCAAAATGATGCTACCATATTGCATATTGTCACCCTTATTTCCTATAGCTCGCAGTTCGTGTAGCACTAAAAAATAGATAAAGGTGCCGAGCGAAAGCAAGAACCATGAAATAGCTCAGACACTGGCTAGTGGAGGGAGTAAGAAATCTACAAACCTGGAGTGGATGATGAACCCGAAAAGAATGATGAATATCGACGAGCCACGGTAGATTTCTGGTACTCATTGCTCTATGTCTTCCCCGTAAAGAACCTGGCGTGACCATATAATATGTATGATATTAACTGAAAACTATACAAAATAATAATGTGTAACCCAATTTTGTAGAGAAAAACAAACACGGAGGAAACCGGGTTAATAATCCGCTTGTACTGCGCGCGACCGGAACAAACACGCAAACAAACCTACACGCCAAAATTTAGCTTGCACCTGTGGCACACCCAACGCTTCAAATGTAGCTATATTACGTAACATAGCCTAGGCAAAGCTAAATGCGCAGACGGTACGAGCTGTGCTCCCAATACCCGTGCCCAGCGTGGGGGTTACGGCAGTAACCCCTTAGGAGAAGCGTATGCCCACCAGTGGACTGCAATAGGCTGATGATCAACATAGTTTCACCCCTTATTCCATGATGGAACGTAAAACATTACAAGCGAATTTTAAGAATGTAGTTTACTTCTCTCCTCTTAATCCCTTCGGGGAAATACAGGTCCAATGTTATGTTATGTTACGTAATGCAGCTTTGCTCTGATCATAAATCATCAAGCCCATAACACCTATCAATACTAATACAATCATCCCAAATATAGATTAGGCAGACTGTTATTAATCATTATCATCAATATCATCATCAACCCCACTGTTAGAAGAATCGTGAGAAAATTTGTTCCACTGTTAAACATGTCGATAAAAATGATTCCTTAGAATCACATCTTACTTCTTAAGGAGCATACAATGTTGTGTGTACGTATGTGTGCCTATGAAGGTATGTACTGAGCCATAGCTTCAGCAGTTGGACCTATTATAAAATAGATTGCTAAGGAAGGTCCTATTACGAAATAAACATTGCAAAACGTTAATGTATTTTATGAGATTAGGTAATCAAGCACAGAGGCGTGCGGCAATTAATTGATTTAATTGCATTTATCTGCCATCTGGTTATCTTAGCAATTGTATTGTGATGTAAGCTGCTCGTAAAATATATTGCCTTATCGGTAGCCTTGAGCGCTTTTAAACTATGCGCGCATCGTTTGGAATTTTTGCGAGTTTTATTTCTAGGAACCCAAATAAAACTAAATGTTCCCTAAGTCCAGATTTCAAGTTTTCATATTTCTGTTTCAACTTGAAGTTCTATTTCGTCACGAAAATGTGCATCTTAAACTGGCAACATGTCTGCTACAAATCTTAGGTGATTACCTACCACCAGCTAGCTTGTTTGACTATTTCTGTTATAGAAAAGTAACATAGCTTAAACAGTAACAAATATTTTACTACAGTGAATATATATTCAAGAATATTCTAGATGATAGTGATACATTCAAGATGATAGCTCGATGACAATGATAGTTGTGAACAGCAAAAAATAAATTACAATATTTACAAACTCAGTAGGAAAACGCGTGAACAGTGCGTAAGTTATGTAATGTACATAACAAATATGCAGAACTATGTGATAATATTGACTCAATAATCATCGCGCCGCTGAGCCGCTGTGGCGGTGACATCATCTCGCTCACCATGCCTGCGAATCCTGCTGTGTATCCAGTGAAAATCTTTTAACATACTTAGATATTTAGGTTTTTGTTATCAATTCTGAAAAAATATGTAACTGGACTGTTTGAGATCTCATCTTCGCCATCGTTATTGATTCTTTTTGGAAGCAATCTTATGGAGACAATCTTAGAGATTTTATCGGCTTAAAACATCACTGGATGGAATCACGTTATATAATGAAATATGTTTCATATACCCCACTTTTTGAGAAATCTTACTCAATCTCTTTTGTGCGAGCCCTGTACATCAATACTGTTCTTCTGGCCTTAAGTTGAGCTTGTCTTGCGGAAGGTCAATTATATTACTTAAATGTATTGATAAACTATAATAATTACCTACATGACGTCAATGCGCCTTGCTGCTGCTGCAACCTACTTTTCAGCGTGAAAGAATCCATTTTGTCCGATCTCTTTTTGAAATACTTTATTATTCTTAATAACCATAGAATGAACCCTTCCTCAGGGTGGACCTATGTCCAACTGCAATAGGCTGATGATGATGATGATAGAGTGAACTTCATAATCAGAGAGTGATAGACGGATTTTTATACAACTAAGTTTATTATTGTTTAAAATAATATTTGGATTTCAGCCAACAATATCTCGCAAGGCTCTCCGCGTGCAGCTCGATGCAGAGATAAGAAATAGTAAACAAATTCGTTCGGTCGGAATGTGACCCATATAGCACAGCACACACTTGAGCGCACACTTTTTAATCACTCTTGACAGCTTTTTCGCGGTTATTACGTTCATTTTAATAAAAGATCAGAAGGTCTAGCACCAATAAGTCCACACATAAATTTCGCTACAATGTAACTCTCCAACGGAAATCAAAGTCATATTTTGGCACATTATAGGTTTGTATCACCAGCGTCCGTTAGCGTTCTTTCTATTTAGATACCTATTTAGATACCTACTTAGCAAAATGTAATGTTGTATGTAATATTACTCATACATTATAAACACAATCACATAAACACTAAGGTATTGCCACGTTACATGTAACAAACGATTTTTAGGCGCCACTCAGAAAATTTTGAACTTGATTCTTAAACAAAAGTATTGCAACTATTATATTCGAGATGCACACATTCAAATGGCACATAATATGAAATATATGAAATTGTCGGTTTCAGATCATAAAACGATCTATGTATAATTTTTCGAATACTTAGAGCTCGACGTGATCTATTCAGTGGACCGATGATGACCACACGTGACCGTTTTTCAAAAGTTACTTTACTGTACTTTAAAAACATATTTAGTAAGTGGTATAAGCAATATTAAAACTTAACCGAAGACGCTAAAAATTCTTCAATGCATTCGCATTTCCCCCCTAACGCATTGGAATACTGTGGGAATAATCATTAGATTATAGTCATATCTCTGAAATCGAACTAACAAAATAACGTGCGGAATCAAGGTGAAAATTCTAAATCCTTAGGGATTTGCACGCAATGCATAACGAAGTCTCCACGCTCGATACCCCACGCCAGAAACAGCGCCGCAATATTGTTTAGAGATACCCGTATAAATGAGTTTTAACTTTAATTATAGTTCGTCAACCCGGCCGTACTGTATCGACTAATTAAAACCCCACTGTCCCGCAGTGTAATTGGTACGCAACGTTAAATAATTAAGTACCGGAAATTGTCTTAGATGAATGAATATGACACAACTACACAGATACACGCGATGAAAGTTGAAACACACGATATATTTGATCTCTGACCTGTTTTAAACTTCCCCATATCGACTTCTCGGTCGAAAAATATGTACTAAAGTTACTAAGCAAAAGTAGGTATATAAGTATGTAGATAATGTGACTCTTTATTAAAGGAAGCAATATTGGTTTGTCATGAAGCAGTCAATGCGAAGGCATTAGTAGTATTTTTGGGATGTTGACGAAAATCGTGTATTGAGACTCGAACTTTCAGGAAAAGTTTTTTACAATGTTTAGTGGTCTATTGCTAATTTTTGAAATTCGGTAAATTGAATTTCAATTTACTCCTGGAGCTTATTCCACTGCAGCGTCTCTGTTAAGCTTTTGGTGAATTTCCAATAGGAATCAACAATTGGTACCCAGAAGTAATGATAATATTCGACTGCTTAATTTTTCTATAGTGACAACTAATGAGAACGCTCAATTAATATACCGGATATAGGTACTCTTATTAAGGACATTCCAAATTTTAAAAACTATTTAAGAATTATTGTTATGAAATCATCAAGCCTAGTTCCTTACAGGTTTGGCAGAAAATTCCGAGTAGGTACTAATATCTCCCTCCTTACAGAACTGATTTGCTACTTCGTCATCACAGTTTCGAGATTTTTGAATCCCACATCAGCCAGTATCTGACCTATTAGTCCAAGATAAATATTCTATCGGATACAATACATTTTGGAGATTGCATACAAGAACTCCATAATCTAGTTCCACCTGCTCCGTTCTGCCATCGGACGTCTAGACGTACGGCCGATTACCATTCACATCACAGCACATCTGAGCAGAACGTATCGGTTTGCAAATCGTTTGTGCTTCAGACTGTAAGAGTTGGAATTCCTAGGCGGCATCTATTTTTCCCGATTCGTGTGAATAGACACTCCCGACAAGAGTGAATAAGCACTTTCTAGGCAAGCGTGCTACATCGTAGGCTGCATCTCGATCAAGTGGGATAGCAGTCAAACGTAAGCCTACTGCTAAATAAAAAAAAAACTAGGTATTTGACAAATTTTCAACAGGTCCAAAACTGATTACTATAATGTAAAAACTTCAACATTTAGGTACTATTACTATTAGGTACTATATGAAATAATAAGTTCTATGAAATAATAAGGCACTTATTTCTGACGTACAGATATGTCACATCACAGAAATAGCAAAGTAACAATTATATGTGATACCCGGCACTTATCCTTTAAATAACATTCTGCATTTTGCAATATGCATCTTGTATGCAATAGGCAGGGGTATTCAACCCGCAGTCTCGATTTGACATTTATAGGTCAT